>PITA01004174.1:0-127145 GCA_004023965.1 Spilogale gracilis
TCTCTTTCCGCTATGATGTGTTCCTTCACCACAGGCTAAAAGTACCAGTATCTCCTTTTCTAGTGGTGGGAAAACTGCTCTGACTTCACGTTCTTAGTCTTTACTCTGCCTCGTGGCTGATGTTACAAACTCTGGAATTTTGTTTCTCCAAACCTTGGTCCTTCATAACCAGAGCCAGATTTTGGAATCCCAAAAGAACTTTTCTGGCTCAAGAAAAGCAGAAGCATACAAAACATCTTTTTAAAAAGTTCTTGCCTCTGTTATAAAGGGATAAAATCTGTGTGTATGTGGGTAGGGTATCTATGTATTATTCATATATGAATGTATTCTAAATGGTGTTTGTCTGGGGTCGCGTGGGTGACTCAGTTGTTAAGTGTCTGCCTTGGGGTCAGTCATGATCCCAGTGTCCTGGTATCAAGCCCCACATGGAGTCCCGCAATGGGCTCCCGGCTCCGTGGGGAGCCTACTTCTCCCTTTCCCTCCACCTGCTGCTGCCCCTACTTGTGCTCGCTCTCTGTCAAATAAAAGAATAAAATCATTAAAAATAGGGGTGCCTGGGTGGCTCAGTTGGTTGGGCGACTGCCTTCGGCTCAGGTCACGATCCCGGAGACCCCGGGATCGAGTCCCACACTGGGTTCCCTGCTTGGCGGGAAGCCTGCTTCTCCCTCTCTCACTTCCCCTGCTTGTGTTCCCCCTCTGGCTGTGTTTCTCTCTGTCAAATAAATAAAATCTTAAAAAAAAATCATTAAAAATAAATAAATAAATGGTATTTGTCTGCTATCAATATAATAACCTAAGTCTCCTTTAATTACTACAAGTATCCTATTCCTATTTCCACACTTTAACATTTTTTTCTTTTTTTTTTTTTAATGTGGGGATTTTTTTCCCAAAATACAGCTGGATCTTGTTTTTTTATGTAACCTGACAATCTTTTCTTTTAACTAAAATATTTAGATAATTAAATTTTAATGTAATTCTATATGTATAAATGTATATTACTTTGCTATTTATTTTCTATTTGCTTCATCCATTCTTTCTCTTTTCCTCCTTTTCTGTCTTTGGATGAACTGGTATTTTTTATGATTCCATTTTTCTGTTTCTTTTGTTATTTTCTTGATTGGTCTAGGGTTTATAGTATACCTCTAACTGAATATAGTCCACCTCCCTACACTTTTATATCAAAAGTGTAGCATAAGGATTTTACATCAGTATACTTCCATTTCTCTTCTCCTGGCCTTTGTGATATTGTTGTTATATATTTAATGTTGCATATATTATAAACCCAAGAATGCATTACTATTATTTTCATTTATGCAATTACCTTTAAAAGAGATTTAAATAATAAAAAAATTATTTAGCCATATATTTATTTCCAGTGTTTTTTTACTCCCTCTGTGTAGATCCACATTTCCACCTGGTATTATTTTCCTTCTGCTTAACATGTGTGCTCCTTGTTTTATGTCTGACAGACTTTATCTTCCTTTGCAAAATGTGTTTTTGCTGGATGTAGACTTCTTCATTGGCAGTGTATTTTTTTTCTTTAGGCATTTTAAAGGTGTTGCTTTAATTTCTTCTTGCTTGTGCTGTTTCCAATGAGAAATCTGCCATCTTTATCTCTGTTTTCTGTAGATGGTATGTTCTTTTTTCTCTGGCTTGTTTTAAGATTCTCTAACACTTGGGGCACCTAGGTGGCGCCATCGGTTGAACTTCCAGCTCTTGGTTTTGACTCAGGTCATGATCTCAGGGTCATGGGGTCAAGCCCTGTGTAGGCCTCCAAGCTGAACACAGAGTCTCCTTGAGATTCTCTCTCCCTCTCCCTTTATACCTCTCTGCTTTAAAATAAATAAAGACAATCTTTATAAAAAGATTATTATTCATTTGGAGCAATTTGATCATGTACTTTGGTATAATTTTCTTTATATTTCTGTTCTTAAGATTTATTGAGCTTCTCGGAAAACATGAATTTTTATATATTTTATCAAATTTGGAAAATTTCATTATTTCTCAAATGATTTTCTGCCTCCCTGTTCTCTCCTTTCTTCTGGGGATCACCATTATGCATATATCAGGCTTCTTAAAATAGTCCAAAGTTCACGTTTACCCTTTAACTTGTTAACTGTTTTCTTCTGAGTGTTTTCATTTCCAGAAGTTTCTATAGTTATGTCTTCAAGTTCTCTAATCCTTTTCTCCTTCAGTGTCAGATCTGCTGTCAATTACACTCAGTGTATATGTCATCTCAGAAGTTCTATTTGGGTCATTTTATTATTTCTTTTATATCTCTAGTTAACTACTTTAACATAACTGTTTTTAATATCCTTTTTTTTTTTTTACTAAATCTAACATATATGTCAATTCTCAGTCAGTTTTGATTATTTATTTTCCCTTTTAAGGGTTATATTTTCCTGAATCTTTGCATGCTTCATCATCTTTAATTGGATGCCAGACATTTAGATTTCAACTTGCTGGGTGCTGGATGGTTTTTTTTATTCTTAAAAATATCCTCACGTTTCATGCTGGTATGCAGTGTTACTCAGAAATGGTTGGATCTTTTTGTGGCTTGTCTTTTAGGTTTGTTTGGCAGGACTGCAGCAGTACTTAGTTTAAGGTGAGTTACTCACCACTACTAAGGCAAGACCATTCTCCAAACTTTACCAAAGTCCTGTGAGTTATGAGATTTCTAACTGGTGGGAATAAGCACAATTCCTGGCCCTGTGTGGGCACCATGTACTCTTTAAGACTTTCATATGTTTCTGTCTTCTCTAGGAACAGTTTCCCCACTGCACATGGGTCAATGCTCTGTTGACTACCTCTAGAGACCTTTTAAGAGTTCTCTTGTGCAGCTCTTTCTTCCTCTATTCTCTGTCTTGTGAATGCAAAGTAATTTTATTTTGCCCTTTTCTAATGGCCAATGATGAACATATTTTCAAATGTTTATTATCCCTTGGTATATCCTTTCTGTGAAATCTGTCTATACCTTATGCCCATTTTCTATATATTTGTTTTTTTAATGTTGACATTTTAAGAAGTCTTTATATATTAAGTTAAAAGGATTTTTTTGTCAGATCTGTGACTTGCAAATATATTCTTTTGTCCTTTTCATTCTTCCGACAGGATTTTTACAGAGCAAAACTTTTTAATTTTACTGAAATCAATTTATTGGAGCTCCCTCTGATGGATTTTATGTTTAATAGGAAGTCTGAAACTCTTTGCATAGTCATAGGTCCCAAAGATTTTCTCCTAATTTCTTTTCTTTTTAGAAAATTTACTGTTTTTTATTGTACGTTTAAGTTCATGATCTATCTTTTTTTTGTTAAAGCAGTCTCCATGCCTAGTGTGGAGCCCAACATGGGGCTTGAACTCAGGATCCTGAGAGCAACACCCGAACTGAGGTCAAGAGTCAGAACCTCAATCAACCGAGACATCCAGGGACCCCCATGATCCATTTTGACTTATATTGTGTGTAATATATGAGGTTTTCTTATGGATGTTCACTTGCTCCAGCACAATTTGTTGAAGACATTGTAGATGGCTTCATCTAAAAACGAATTGAACATATTATATGGGCCTATTCTGAGTTCTCTGTTAGGTCACATTGACCTCTATGTCTCTTCATTACTCTAGCTATTTGGTAAGCCTCAATTTCAGGGAGAGTCACTCTTCCCACATTATTCCTCTTTCTCAAAATTGTTTGCCTGTTGTAGAGCCTCACTTTCAATATAAATTTACCAAAAAACCTTGCCTGTGACTATCAAAAAAACACAAAAAACAAACTTTCCTAAGTTTTGATAGAAACTTGAGGTTATCAACCCATTAAAGAGAATAGACATCTTAACTATGTTCACTCTTCCAATGCATAAACATATCATGTACTATTTTTAATACTTTTCCACAGACATAAATTTGATCTACCAAATAAATATTACCATTGAAGAACACTGTAGTTCAGTCATAGAGATCTTCAACCCATTTCTCATCTCGTCTAAGAAAATCTTTAGATGTGTCAACCTGCCATTTTAGCATCTTGTTTTAAAACCCATAAATGCATCTCTACTTTTGTCTCCATGAAAGAGTTCAAAAATCCTTAAAAATCTATGAATCCCTACCTGTATAAATAAACACATTATTTTTTCTAGCTCACTGATGTTATAATTTTCATGAGCATTTTCTCATCCTACACAGATAGTGTTGAATACTGGAATTTTCTCTGAAGGTGATTTCTACTTTATTTTATCAATAAACATTTCTTATAAGCAAACTGGTATGGGAAAAATATACAAGATTACCCTTCATAATATGTCATCATATTATTCTACATCTATCTTGAATGCTCTACTAATATTCAGAAATCATAAATCTTTGGTATAATTTAATAACACATGTAACATAAATAGAAGTGCTAATTAAAATTTATTACAGAAGACATAACAAAATTTTACACTAGTCCAACTCATTTTTAAAAAGTTATTATAAAAAACACAAAAGTACTTTAGAAAAAAGCTGACATATCCTTGAATATAATTTTTAATTTGTTTATGTGAAAATGTATTAGTAGTTTTTTATGTATTCATTAGCGATATATACAGAGAATCTTAATGAAATGTGAAAAAAGGCAAAAAAAAAGCATAGGATTGGTAAAATAGATTTATTACACAGCCCTCATTGTTTTTAAAGAGAAGATTTAGAATTTCATTATCATTAGACTTTTTTACACATGCTTAGAGTATTTTATGAGGTTCAAATTTAGTATGGTAGGTTAACAACAGTCAAAATATATGTTTTGATTAAAACACAAAATATTATTCATCATAGTTTTGAAAGTCCAGTATTTTTCACATTATTCCAAAAAGATAAAGAACTAAATTAATGGCTTCTTTTACATGCAGATTATTTACAATTAGATTACAGATGGAAAATGCTTTCTATTGGGTGCCTGGGTGGCTCAGTGGATTAAAGCCTCTGCCTTTGGCTCAGGTCCTGATCTCAGGGTCCTGGGATCGAGACCTATGTGGGGCTCTCTGCCCAGCAGGGAGCAAGTTTCCTTCACTCTCTCTACCTGCCTCTCTGCCTACCTGTGATCTCTCTCTCTGTCAAATAAATAAATAAAATCTTTTTTAAAAAAAATGCTTTCTATTGCTGAATATACACACACACATACACACACACATGTGTGTATGTGTGTGTGTGTGTGTGTGTGTGTGTGTGTGTGTGTGTACTTTCTGGTATATACTGTCTTAAGACATTCCCCTGAAAAGGAATAAGGATCATGATGGTTGGAGATGAAAATTTCTAAAAAAATTTTAATTAAACTTTGTATAAAGTCTGTTGTGAACACTGGCAGAAGAAAACATTGCCTCATGTTTCAAGCCCAACTACTGAGAAATGCAATGAGGCTAATATTAAACAGTTTGAAATTCACAAGCAGCAGCATCCATCTTGCTGGAGTAAATAGGTTTCAGATCTAAACTTGAATTATGATTTGATTACGGTCATTGGGTGCCCTCATCTTAAAATGGTGTTTTTTTCCACAGAAATGAGGAATGATCTGTGCATCAGAAAGAGATATTCACACACATATACATATACATATTCACATACATATACAAAGAGATAGGATCAAAAGAAGCTATTTCTTCTTATGGAGAATAATTACATAAAATAAGTGTGTGATCATCTTTCCCCTGATGCCTTTACAATGTGAAATTAGCCTCTAAATCTATGCATTTGGATTCTAACAATCTATTCCCTCAGAATCTTTATTTTATGTTATTTAAAATAAACAATTTAAATAAACAGTCACATGAAAAGTGCATATAGAGTAATAGCACACAGCTTGAATTTTCAGAAATGAAACCATAATGTAAACAGCACCTAGATAAAAAAGTGAACTGATTATCTAACCCTCCAAAACTCCTTCTATTGTCTTCCAGCTCCATCACCCATGTGTACCTACTCTCCGCACTCACAACCTCATATAATGTGTAGATGTGCACACTTTTTTTTTTTTAAGATTTTATTTATTGGACAGAGAGAAACACAGCTAGAGAGGGGACACAAGCAGGGGGAGTGAGAGAGGGAGAAGCAGGTTTCCCGCCGAGCAGGGAGCCCGATGTGGGACTCGATCCCGGGTCTCCGGGATCATGACCTGAGCCGAAGGCAGTCGCCCAACCAACTGAGCCACCCAGGCGCCCCAGATGTGCACACTTTTGTACTAGGTTTCATTCACTCAGGTTTTGTTTGTGAGATTCCTCCATGTCACTACTTCATGTTATTGTGCGTAAATGTGGTTTACTCATGGTCATTATGGTACACTCTTCCATTGAATGAATAGAGCAGAATTTATACATTCTAGTACATTTGAACATTGGAAATATTTCCAGGTTTGTGGCTATTGAGAATACTGCTGCTCTGAGCATTTGTATTCAGGACTATTTATGTATAGACATGGTTCAAATCAATATTCAGTAATGGCAAAAGGAGGGGCCATTCCTTTCATGAAGTCTTCATCAAATATATGTTTCTGCTTTGTATGAGCTGTTCGTAGGAATTTCCTTTCAGGTTAAGCAAGTACCCTTCTATTCCTGGTTTGTTGAAAGTATTTTGTGGGTGTTTTTTGGGGACAGTACACTGAAAAAAGTATACTAAATTTTGTCAACTATCTCTTCTGTAACAAGTTAATTGAATGAGTTTTGTCCTTTTTTAAAATGTGGTGAATTGTATGGATTATACTTTCTAATGTTAAACCAAACTTTCAAATCCTAAAATAAACCTTAGTTTGTCACATTTTCATATGTGTGTGTATATATTTACACATATGTAACAAATTTTAGGTAAGCATTCATATAGTGTATAAATACATATACATATACTTGTAGACTTCAAATATATACATATATTTCTAAATTCTACTGTACTCTTTGCTGATATATATATTTGCATTTACTTTGCTCAGCAACTTTTGTCAGTAATTTTCTTCTCTTATATTCCTTTGCCATGGGGCGCCTGGCTGGCTCAGTCATTAAGTGTCTGCCTTCAGCTCAGGTCATGATCCCAGAGTCCCAGGATTGAACCCCTGCATTGGATTTCCTGCTCAGCGGGAAGTCTGCTTCCCCATCTCTTGATTCCTCTGCTTGTGTTCCCTCTTGATCTGTATTTCTCGATCAAATAAATAAATAAAATCTTTAAAAAAAATTCCTTTGTCAGGCTTAATTGACTCCAGAAATTTAAAACGTGTTCTTTCCTGTTCATGTGATGTTAGAGTTATTTCAAGAGTTGTATCATCATTCCATTTGCTTTAACTTTTTTTCAATTTCCACTACATTTCCTTCATCGACCTCAGTTATTTATTGGTATTTTGTTTCATTTCTGAGAAATCGAGAATTTTCGAATTATCTTTTAGGTAAATTTCACTATAATCAGAGACTATGCCTTTAGTAACGTAAATCATTTTAATTTTAATGACAGTGCATGGTTAACTTGAGGAAGTACTATATACACTCTTGAAGAGGATCCACATACTATCTATATGCCTAACAGGTTGAATTTCTTAATTATAATAAAATCTTCTATATATTTTTTCATGTTTGTTTGCTTAATGCAGTCTTCCATTATGATTATGCATTTGTCTGTCTCTTTTTGTTTTCTGTCAACTTTTACTCTTCATATTTTGAAACTGTGTTAGAAGTATATAACAGTTTAAGTCCTTCTTGCCTTGAGTCCATTTTGTGGGGTGTTTGGCTTTCTTCTGATTAGTGTTTGCATGCTTTGTTGCTTTCCATCCTGGAAGAATCACTCTGTTTTCTTGCGTTCAATAGATATCTCTTATAAGCAGGATATAGTTGTTTTTTTGTTGAGGAAGTCTGGCAATCTAGGTCTTTTACTTTTGGTTCAGTTACATAAAACATACACATTGACATATTTGAGTTTTTAAATACATCAAAATTTGTGGCATTTAATTCATTTGTCTTGTGATTTTATCTCTTTTTTCTTGCCTTCTATGTGTAAATCAAAATTTTTATTATTTGGATTTATCTTGCTACATTTCTAATTTATTTATCTTTCACTTCCTGTTTAGTGGTCACTACATATCTTTAAAATATTTTATATTGGAACGCCTGGGTGGCTCAGTTGGTTAAGCGACTGCCTTTGGCTCAGGTCATGATCCTGGAGTCCTGGGATTGAGGCCCCCATAGAGGGTTCCGCATTGGGCTACGAGCTCAGCAGGAAGCCAGCTTCTCCTTCTCCCACTCCCCCTGCTTGTGTTCCCTCTGTAGCTGTGTTTCTCTCTGTCGAATAAATAAATAAAATCTTTAAAAAATATATTTCATATTGACATTTCATCGTCTAACAATTATTTCATTATTTCTTTCTATTTTTTTAAGATTTTATTTATTTAATTGAGAGACAGAGAGTGAGTGAGAGAGAGACAGAGCATGAGTCGGGGAACAGCAGGAAGAGGGAGAAGCAGGCTCTCTGCTGCTCCATCCCAGGACCTGGGACTATGACTTAGCCAAAGGCAGCCACTTAATGGACTAAGCCATCCAGGTGCCGTTTTTTTACCACCTTAGTAAAACTAGACCCTAGGAAACTTCAACTCCATCTACCATATTTCATGGAGATTTAAAATTCATAAGACATTATGTTGTTTTACAAATTAGTATTCAATCGATATTCATTTGTATTTGCCCTTATATGTGCCCTTTCTGGGGCCTCTCATTCCTTCTTGCAAAGCTCTGTTTTCTCCTGGAAAGTTCTTTTGCCAGAACAACTTCACTTAGTATTTCTTTTGTTACAGATTAGGTAGTGACAATTTGTCTCAATTTTTGTTTTTCTAAACTTGTGAACTACCCCTCAGTTTTTAATTGTCAAAAGCACTATTTCATGTTTGCTTTTGAAAAATATTTTCGCTGCACATAGATGATTGCTACGGTGAGAACTAATTCCTTTCTGCACTTTGGAGATTTAATTCAATTTCTTCCGGCTCTCATCACACCGATGGAAAGGTCAGCCATCAGCTTCCTTGCTGTTGCATTAAAGAAAATGTGATTTTGTTTCTCTGCCTGCTTTTATTTTTCGTTATTTTTGATTTTCAGTGCTCATACTGGGATGTACCTAGGTATAATTAACATTATATTCACATCGATGGAGTATTTCGGTACTTCTTGAATGTATTTTAGCTAAATTTTCCAATAATGAAGTGTTCTAATTTTGTTTGAATCCAAAGAGTTCCGGTATTGATTTTTTCCCCTTGTTTTCTATGCCCTCTACTTCTGGACTTTATCAACAGTAATGCTCTTAAGTCTGTTTCTATGATACTTTTTTTTTCAATGTTCACAATTTTTCCCCTATGCAAATGTTCAAATATTTTCTATTGTCATGTCATTTAGTTCTGTAATATTATACTTTATCTAATTTAGTGTTAGACACTTCTAGTCATTTTACTTAATTTTCTCTACCTATTATATATATGCATATCTGCATTTACATAGATGTCCATTCATATTTTCTGTTTCCTTTAGCTTTTGTTCTTATGATCCTGTTTTTTGACATGTTTTTTAACCTGTGATCAAATTCCAGACACTTTGTCTCTAAAATGTTATGGAGGCTTATATACTATTTTCACGTCTTATTTTTCTGTATCTCAAAAAGTTGTCTCCTTCCTTTCACAGAGCAGATAGAGAAGATGTTGGTCATTTCAATCTTACCAGAGATTATGATAAATCAAAGCTGGGCCAAAGTCCTAGTAAGGCTGGGTCCACCTCTGATATATATGCTTCCCAGGTTTCTGTTTTGTTTTTGTTTTGACTTGTAATTAAAAATAGTATGCATTCCCTGGGTTTTTCCTGTATCAGTAAAAACCTCAATCTCTAGTCTCATGAGAATGGTAAAAGTCTCTTACGTTCTTCAAAAATTTTCTGCAGAATTTTAGACCTGGGTTCCATGCAGGCTCAGCATTTGGCAAAAGTACTGAAGGAAAATTAGCTATATAGAGAGTCTCTAACTTTCCACCCGAAATTCTTCTGTTTTCCTCATCCTTTCTCAGTAACCCTTCTCTGGACTTTGCAGTAGACTTCCAGCTGCCCTAAATCTCTGCTTTAGTAGCTGCCCCGGGGGTTTTAAGTGTTCAGGAAGCCATCCAGTTCGGGAAGAACTCTCTACGTCCTTCAGACTTTCTTTCTGTATTTTATCTGTCAGATGTATTTTATTCATTTTTATTTTTTATTTAATTATATGTATTTGATTTATGTTTATATTAGATGAGGATGCTAATCTGCCAAGAACTAATCTGGCACCCTCAGAGCTGAAATTCTTACCATGGAAATTATAAATGCATGTGTAACAATGTATAAAGTTAATCATTTTCTTTTCCTTTTTCTTTCTTTCTTTCTTTCTTTCTTTCTTTCTTTCTTCTTCTTTTCTTTCTTTCTTTCTTTTAATCATTTTCTTGACTCTTCTTCAGGAAAGGCATGCTTTTTTCTAGGTGTTTAGTTGTGTTTTGAACTTTAATCTGTTCAGTTAATAGAATATCATTATTATTTTACACTGTCATTATTTGTCTAGACTCAACCACATTTACAAAATATCTGATGCGTGACTGTTACCTCTTAGACTTTCCTTCTGGGACTATTTTTTCTATGGATGATAAAAATTCGGGGCACTGGTTGGCTCAGTTGGTTAAGCAACTGCCTTCGGCTCAGGTCATGATCCTGGAGACCCGGGATCGAGCCTCACATCGGGCTGCTTGCTAGGCAGGAAGCCTGCTTCTCCTTCTCTCACTCCCCCTGCTTGTGTTCCCTCTCTGGCTGTGTTTCTCTCTGTCAAATAAATAAATAAAATCTTTAAAAAAAAATTCATTATAACTAAATAGGTTTTCTGCTCTATAACTGCAGAGTTTCTAGGTGTTACTCTGTTCAAATTTGAAATCTAAATGAGAAATGGACAATCATAAAAATTATTAATGAATGCAAGTTCCCAAAGTTGGTTTGGAACAAAAATAAGTCATGTTAAGAAATGCATAAGGTGGGGCACCTGGGTGTCTTAGTCATTAAGTGTCTGTCTTCAGCTCAAGTCATAATCCCAGGGTCCTGGGATGGAGCCCCGAATCTGGCTCCCTGCTCAGCGGGAAGCCTGCTTCTCCCTCTCTCACTCCCCCTGCTTGTGTTCTTTTTCTAGCTGTGTTTCTGTCTGTCAAATAAATAAATAGAATCTTTAAAAAAGAAAAAATAAAAAAGAAATACATATGCATTATTTGTGTCTCTGGTCCAAAAAATTTGGTGTTAGTTTGCAACTCTGAGACTCCGTGAATTTAAAAGTCTACTTTATCCTCATCTTTCTGTGAAGCCAAAGCTAATGATGCTGCTCTCTTTAAAGTGCAGCCAAATCCATGTTAATAGAGTGCAGATTATTATGGAAGCTATAATAATCACAGAAAAATTGATAATGACTTGAATCAGTGTCTGGCTTGTTAATTGTAAAAGCGTTTACTATAAAAAGAAATTATTTAACAACTGCACTTAACTAGTTATGAAGTTTTATTAGAAATAGAGATTAATGGTTCCTATGGTGTCTAGTGCAAGATATAAAACATCATTGTGTTTAAAGTAAAACTGTGATATTCAGATGTTGATTATCTATAACCAGGTAAAGATTTGGAAATCATAATGTTTTACTTTTCTTTAATATTTCACATATTTAAATGATTTTATTGACAAGAATATAGTGAAACTTTGTGACTAATAGAACTGAATATTAAAACATTATCCTCTCCAACAGATAAGATTTACTGAAAGAAATTATATCTCCATTCTACCAGCTCAAACATTTTAGAGTCCCCTTTAATATAGACTAAATTAGATACTTTTCTATTACATATAAAGCTTAAAATTGAAGTCTTTCAGGACAAGCAATTTACTGACAAAACTTGTCCCTGTAGTACAGCTTTCTGATATTAGACCCTTTCAGGAGAATACATTCCAATAAGAAAAGGTAAATGAGAACATAAGAGACATGTGTGGACTGGTTTTTGTTTGCTCTATATTACATGAAGGTCTTTAGATATGTTCTCTGATTTAATGCCTCCAATTCTATGAAATAAACATTATTTTTATTTTCAGGATGTGACAACTGCAACAAAGAAAGGTTATGAGCCTCTGGTAAGTATGAAGCTCTAATTTGAAAAGAGGTGTGTCTAAATTTTTTCACCCATGAAGCATTAAATGTAAAAGTAACAGAGACAAATAGAAGGAGGAAAGTTTCAAAGAAAACAAAGAGAATGAGGGCCTCAAAACAGCTTCGTTATCTTCACAACTCACAACCTTCTGGTGAGGCACATCTCTAGATCCTAGAAATCCAATGATCATTTGTTTACTTTTTACCTTTTTTCATATATATATATATATATATATATATATATATATATATATATACCATTTTACTTAGAAGTATCTATCAGGAATGAACTAAGTGGAGTGGAGAAAGAGAAAAACAGACACAGAGCGAGAAGACGGAGTGTGTGGTGTGCTTTGGGTATATTTGGTGGAGCTCACGTGATTATGCTATTTACTGTCACCCCATTAATACGAAGAGTTAACTTTAGTCCTTCTCAGGGACTTTGCATCCTGTAATTAGATAAGATCCAATAGGTTGACACAGGAAGGCAATACAGAAAGCATTTCAGGCTGTGGTAAGGATTACTGACTTTATTTTAAGTGATGGCTAATTTACATTTTGCTTCTGTGAAACCTTTTGTAATCTACACAAGGAAAAAACAAGAAAAGAGGACATAAAGAAAATGGATAAAGGAAAGGGGGAAAAAGAATAGGAAATTACAGGAAATAAGAAAGGAAACCGAAAGAAGAGAGAACTTACAGTCCGAAGACATTTTTATACCACTAGTATGTCACGGACGAAGAGCAAACTTCTCCCCCTCACTCTGTTTTATATAGAAGTTGCTCCATAGAAGTTGCTGAAACTATGGAGTCATTTGTGATAATGGATCATGAAGAGTTTGCCTCAACAGAATGATTAAATCAGTCTCCAATAATAGAAAATAAATAGGAGATAATATTATAAAGTTGGAATTTATATTTTGAGAGAGAAAAAGATGTTTGGGGTGAAATCAGAAAGGTTAGTCAGGGCTGAGAACTTCTATAATATTTAGAACTTCAGGGAGATTAGCAAAGGTAGGTGGATTTTTAACATCTTTGACTCTGTGGCACGCTATATACATTCTTTTATTTTAGAATTTATTTTCCAACTCATTTGAGAAATTTTAGTAAAGATACTAATTGCTCATCAGGGCTTTGTAGACTCCAAATTGATGACTCTTTTGAATTTAACTTGGTGCTGAAATGAATCTCAAGATGGCTTATCCTCTACACCAGCAACAGAAATGTTACATCAGCATCTGATGTATGTGCTTTCCTGACCGTGAATTCTTTGGTAACAGGTGTCAGATGCTGTGCTGTCTATTTTCTCGGTCCTTCCTCTTCTATACTATAGGTAACATGATGCCTTCTTGCAAGCTCAGGTATATCCATGGGTAGGCCCAACTGTGACCTCAGTCAATAGGAATTTAAGAGACTGCCAGGGGTTTCTTATCACCATGTGAGAGAACCACAAACACATGGAACCTGTTCTTTATCTAAAATTCGCAGTTACCTATGTAACTCACTATGTCTCCCTCCTTGTATAGCTAATAACCTTTATGTCAAGATACTCTTCTAAGGAACTGGTGAAACTGTTAGGTCCTAGTATGTGTGAAACCATAAACTAGAGAACATACATACAATAGCTACCACAAAAATGCTTTTTGCAAATAGTATGTATATACAATTTTAATTAAATTGGATGTATAGATTAAATGAGTTCTAGGATATCTGTTCTATTTTTAATTCCAAGCTCTCAATTCTTCAAGAAATATATATTCCACTAATAATAAAGCTACTCTTAGTTCAAGACTACTGTTAAATTATTGGCTGATACAGTTTATTCTGTGGCAACCACACTAGGTGTTCATCTCTTTTATGGTTGTGTTCTGTGAGTACTTTTATGAAAGTATTTCCCTTGATCTAAGAGTCTTATAACTTTAATTTTACTATATAAGTATGTGGTCCATTTCAGTTTGAATGGGTGAAAGAACCCTCCTTGGTGCCTAGGAAGGGACAAGTTTTACTCTAAATACCAGAGAATTATTCTTCCCAAGCAGAGACAGCCACCTATGTACCCATAGTCTGTCATCCTCACTTGTCATAGAAGTGAGTTCTTTCTCCTATGAGCTCCCTAATCTCCATTTAAGACCTATATATCCTGGGACGATTCTAGTAGCAGCAGCTAACACATTCTGCAAGCTTCCTTGTAATCCAACAGTAGCAAAGAAGGAACCTAGAATTGTTCATTCATCTCTATGTATGGATATATCAAAATGAAGCTATCTTTGCAAAAGGAGCTTCCTTAAAAACACCATCACCTTTACATATAAGGCAATTATCTGTTCACCAGTATAGCATGATACTACTACAGAGTGAGGGGGAAAGTATTTTGTCAACATTTAGAACTGCTGGAAAAACAGCTGAACCTGGTGCACCAACAAAAGGCCATGAATAGTGTCTGACAACTCAAACACTAAAATCTCTGACTCTCATACAGCCGGTATGCCATTCGAAACACACTCTCATTCCTGCCCTCCTTAATGCCCAGAACTCCTGTGAGATATAGGGGGAAATCTCATAAAACTGGTGACTTGGCCAAATTGAAAAAATTCTAAAGACTAGCTGTCCAGTATTGTGCTTAGTTAATAATACTGTACCATACACTTAAAAGTTTGTTAAAAAATTGGGGCGCCTGGGTGGCTCAGTTCATTAAGCATCCCACTCTTGATTTCAGGTCAGTTTATGATCTCAGAGTTGTGAGATCGAACCCAGCATGGGGTTCCACACTGGATGTGGAGCCTGCTTAAGATTCTCTCTTCTCCCTCTGCCTCTCCTCATACCCCCAACCCTGCTCACCATGCACACTCTCTATCAAAAAAATGAGAACAACAAAAACCACCTAAAAAGGCTTAAAATGTATGAAAAGTGCTTAAATGTATAGTTGCAACGGTAAGAAAGCATCATGTGGAAAATTATCTTTATACAAAAATAGCATACAAGTATGCTTCGTGACAAACCATGCCAGAGATTAGGGAAGAGAAAGGCTCACAGAACAAATTGAATGTCTTGAGCTAATTTAGGGCACACAGCACAAAGCAAAGCAAAAGAGATGGGTGCTTAATTGGCCGAGGATATAATACAATTAAATTGAAAGGACACTACCTGATCCTTGATTTGCAGTGTTCGTGGTATGATGATAGTATGAACACGAGGACAAAAAGAGGTCTGAATATTCCTTGCAAAGGCAGGGGACTCATGGGGCCATGATGGCAGTCATCAAATGTTGGCTGAATTAAGACTGCAAGAACATTGAATGTCTCATGTATATTTAGTATGTCATGAATATTTAGTGCCCCTGGTGCCTCATGTATATTTAGTTATGTATTTCTGCTTTCTCCTATCCCTTTCTATATTCAGATATATGGTCCACTTTATCTTTCTAACATGCACCACAGTTTAACATGTAGGTTATTCTATTCATTTTCCTTTCTTCCATAGCAGAATAAATTTTCTGAAATACAGAAAATGAATTTTGCCATAATAAAAAATCTCCTAAGGACCAAATGCAGAAAATGCTGAAAAACCAAAGAAATAATGGATAAGCAGAGGTACAATCATACATTTGATAGTACTAAAGATGGTATAAGTTGGAAGACTTTCCTAGAAAGTAATTTGGCAAGAGTATCAAAAATCTTAAAACATTGCGGGGCACCTGGGTGGCTCAGTCGTTAAGCATCTCCCTTCAGCTCAGGTCATGATCCTGGAGTCCCAGGATCAAGCCCTGCATCCGGCTCCCTGCTCAGCGGGAGGCCTGCTTCTCCCTCTCTCACTCCCCCTGCTTGTGTTCCCTCCCTAGCTGTGTTTCTCTTTGTCAAATAAATAAAATGCTTAAAAAAAATCTTAAAGCATTACAATTATTTGACATTTTTCCCGTTCTAGAATGTCTTATTTATATAATAATTCTATGAAAAATATGTGTATAATAACACATATAAAAGCAGTATTAGTATAATAAAATTTAAAAAGCATAAGTATGTAACTATGGAACATTCATTAAATAAGTGTCATGTCTATAAAATAAAATGACCAAATGAAGGTGATTATATGAGAAAAGTCACATTCATGGTTAAAATCATAAAGTAAAATTTTATAAGTCACCTTGTGGAATTTTTTAGATATATAAAGCTGAGATAAGAAATAATATTTATACTACATATGCACATCTGTAAAATTAGCAATATATATTAATTGAATAACTAGTTGAATACCTTAAAATTTCTTACTGGTCCCCTTAAATAAAAACAATGTGTAAAATGAGTCCTGAAATACTAAGTATTTCATGGCAAAAGGATGTAAATATTATTTCAAGATACTGAGTTTTTATGTGTGTACCTCTTTGTGTCTTAAAGGAATTAAAGAGGCATAATTTCCCTATGTATCATTCTTCTTTCCTTCCAATTTCATTAGAAATTTAAAACATAAAAAAAAATTTAAAACTTCCAAAGCAGGGATTTAGTTCTTAAAATATGCCAATGAAATAAAGAGCACCCCAGAGGGAGCAAGAACTCTCACCAAGGGGCGCCTGGGTGGCTCAGTTGGTTAAGCCACTGCCTTCTGCTCAGGTCATGACCCTGGAGTCCCAGGATCAAGTCCCACATCAGGCTCCTGGCTCTATGTGGAGTCTCCTTCTCCCTCTGACCTTCTCCTCATGCTGTCTCTCACTCACTCTAATAGATGAATAAAATCTTAAAAAAAAGTTTAAAAAAAAAAAGAACTCTCACCAAAAGACAGCATGGAGGGTCATTGAAGTCAATGTGATCTTTATTTTTTTTTAATGTTTATATTTTTAAAAATTAGAAGCACAAAGAATAAAATGCTCTCCACAATTCAGGTCAAAACAATGGGTCTTGTGGAAAAAAAGAAAATACTTTCTTCATAGTTTTAAGTATATATCCACTTGAAAACATATCATTTAAATTTCAAAAGCAGTTTTTTGCATAAACTCAACTTTTGTAATCAAGTGGAATATAACTATGTATAATGGTACAAGAAGATCAGAATTTATGTCTCCTTTTCACATAAAGACATAACTGAAATAATTTAAGCATTAAAAGAAAACATTGTTGAAATGTAAATTATCCTACATTTTGTTATAGTTTTGACTATTTTACATTTGAAAATTTAGACAAAAATCATAGCATGTATAACTGATAGAACCGAACATATATGTGGAAAAGGGAATATACATATATTTTCTTGCCCTCTCCTTCTCTGAATTTAGTAATAATTGAAGAATTATGTCAGAAGAAATGAATAATGCAGAGGTATCTAAAGCACTCTGCAGTGTTTTTAATTTGATTTTATTTTTTAATAAAATGTACTAAGTCTACACAGTACCATGCATGCAGATAGAAAAAAACAGATTTTTCATGCATAAGCTTTTGATACATATTGACAAATTCATTTCTTTTAGGAAATATGTATGCTACTAGCAAGGTGCAGGAAATGCCAGACTCACTATCCTGGTTTTGGCACTGAATATTATTCTCATCTTAACATTTACCATTATGATAGACAAGGCCAAATGTTTCAGTATTTTTATTTTAATATTTTTGGTTACTAGAAACTCGAATAATTTTTGAACTTGTTATTTATATTTTCTTCTGTGTGGCCTTTGTTCATTTTATGTGGAGTAGCTACTGTTTTTAATTTCCTTTGATTTATGAGACAACATTAAGTACTGAAGACATCAGACATCATACTTATTAATTCCAAAGAAATATGCTCTGGAGGGTCACAAATTTCATTTATTTCATACCACAAGTCAAATATTTAAATTTTTGTTACATTCCTACATATCTTTAAATGTATTTCTTTTGCAGCTCTAGACTTTAATACTGTGCTTTTAGTATGTATGTGAGAAAGAGAAAGAGTACTTTTTTTTTTTTTTAAAAAGGGAGAGGATGGGGTGGGGCAGAGGAAGAGAGAGATAGAGAACTTTAAGTAGTTCCACGCCCAGCAGGAAGCCCAACACGGGGCTTGATTTCACAACCCTGATATTAGGACCTGAGCCAAAATCAAGAGTTGGAGGCTTAACAGGCTGAGCCACCCAGGTGTTCCAGAAAGAATGATTTTCCTTCCTCTTTTTTTTTTTTTTTTAAGATTTATTTATTTTAGAGCGAGAGAGAGCAAGTGCATATGAGCTGGGAGAGGAGCAGAGGGAGAGGGAGAAAGAATCTTGAGCAGACTCCCCACTGGGTGCAGAGCTAGACCCAGGACTGATCTCAAGATCCTGAGATCATGACCTGAGCTGAAACCAAGAATTGGTTGATCAACTGGCTGAGCCACCCAGGCACCCTGAAATAATACTTTTTCATCAGCTCCTGTGCAAAGGATGACCTATTATAACATCTTTTGTTATATTTTTTAATTATTTCTAAGGATAAAATAAACTTCAAATTAGAGGAATTTGTTACATGTTTTGCTAGTTAAAATATATTTACATGGCACTTCCAATGCTTCTGTAAATACTGTCAATTTATTGATCTCTTTACTAAGATTTCCCCAACTACAGAAGTAGGCAGAGAGGCAGACAGAGAGGAGGAAGGAGGCTCCCTGCTGAGCAGAGACCCCCCCCCCTCCCTCCCGACGCAGGCCTCGATCCCAGGACCCTGAGATCATGACCTGAGGTGAAGGCAGAGGCTTAACCCACTGAGCCACCCAGGCACCCGAGTGGGGACTTTTTAATATCAAGCACTGTCTTACCACAGTAGGTTATCAGAGCCAACAGAAAATTTCTTTATCTGTTTTATACAAGGTATTATTCTATACTTGAATAGTAATCCTGAAATTTAATTCCTTCAATAAATGTTTTTTGAGTGTTTATTACATTATTTTTAAGAAAATATTTTATTTATTTATTTGACAGAGAGAAAAAACACAGCCAGAGAGGGAACACAGGCAGAGGGAGTGAGAGAGGGAGAAACAGGCTTCCTGCTGAGCAAGGAGCCCGATGCAGGCCAGATCCCTGGACTCCCAGATCATGACCCCAGCCGAAGGCAGATGCTTAGCAACTGAGCCACCCAGGCATTCCTGTTTATTACATTCCTGAACTGTACATGTTAATGTCCTCCACTATTAGGGACATCACAAGATTATTAGGGACAAAAAACATATATCAACGATTAATTTTTCTGCATTTATATTTACGACAACCTGAGTATACCCACAATGGAGTACAAACCAGAATGATGCACAAGGAATATTTCATGTGTTAAGAGACAGTTACAAAATACTCCAAGTGCTGTGTGGGAAAAAAAACCACCAACATTACACAAATGAAAAAGGAAAAACAGGAGCCTATTTGGCTAAAGTATGCTGGAGATATTTATGGAAGAAGAGGAAACTGAGCTGAGTAATAACTCGGTGATGATGTTCCTCTTCTAATAGTGGACATAACTGATCCTGAGAATATTGTCTCCATTAATTATAAGAAAATCATATCAGCAGGGTGCCTGGGTGATTCAGTCCTTGGGTGTCTACCTTCCGCTCTGGTCATAATCCCGGAGTCCCAGGATCGAGCCCCGCATCAGGCTCCCTGCTGGACGTGCTTTTCCCTCTCTCCCTTCCCCTGTTTATGTTCCCTCTCTAGCTGTGTTTCTCTCTGTCAAATAAATAAAGAAAATCTGAAAGGAAGGAAGGAAGGAAGGAAGGAAGGAAGGAAGGAAGGAAGGAAGGAAGGAAGGAAGGAAGGAAGGAAGGAAGGAAGGGAAAGAAAGAGAGAGAGAGAGAGAGAGAAAGAAAGAAAGAAAGAAAGAAAGAAAGAAAGAAAGAAAGAAAGAAAGAAAGAAAGAAAAAGGAAAAAAGAAAGAAAGAAAGAAAGAAAATCACATCACCAAGTTCATATCAGGATATCAAAATGAAAAAAGACTTAACAATTTGAAATCAAGACTGTAAAAATGCCACTCTCTGAAATAAATGTGAAAATAAATAACAATAAATTAGATCAGTGATCTGTACAAATCTTCCCAAAAGTGTAAAAATGAAATCGTTTCTGGATAGCAGATGGCAAAGCAGGCAACCTATTCTTTATTATGATTCCTTAGTGCATCCCCAAAATGAAAATATTTAACATCTTCCAAAAAATAAGATGTGTGGGCCACCTGGGTCACTCAGTTGGTTAAGTGTGACTGTTCATTTTGGCTCAGGTCACGATCTCAGGGCTGTGAGCTCGAGCCCCATGTGGGGCTCTGTGCTTGACATGGACCCTGCTTAAGGATTCTCTCTCCCTTTCCCTCTGCCCTCCCTAACCCTCTCTCTCTCTAAGAAAAAAAAAAAAAAAAAAAAAAAAAAAGGAGTGTGTGTTATTGTAAGTTTTCACACCAAATGAAGAATATTGCACCAAAAAAAAAAAAAAATGAAATTTTCACTGAAACATCTATTTAAATCCAGTTAGAAGTTTTATCTTTATATGAAATATGACACTTAGGACAGCCAGACAAGGCAACACTGTAGGTGATTTTTTCCCACTCATTGTGTGTTCACCATGAAGACTGGAATGGTGACTGAATTTGTGGGCTTCCTGAGAGCAAATACGTTTATGCACACATAAACCTTACAATGATACTGTCGATGCTTCTGGATTCCATGTTAACACTCTTGACTGGTTTTCTTCCTGTCTTTTTAAAATGCTCATTTCTTAGTGTCTGTAGAGTGCAGTGGCTTTGTGTCCTTGCCAGCCTGGTCCGAATCCATTAAGGCCTAGCACCTCACTGTGTTTATTACTAGTGTCACTCTCAGAAGGACCGAGTTTGGAGAAGATATTCTGTGGTGACATTCTTAGTTACTTCCTCCTTGGCTGGTTAGTGTTCCTAAGGTTTCTTGTAGTGTGCCTTCTTTTCTTCTCACTATATTCAAGCCTCAGGGCATTAACATCCCTTTGTAATATTTTGAGTTTCTTACCTGTGCATCTGACTGTTCAAACTACAGTCTGACAAAGATTTGTATCCTGAACTCTAAAATGTTGTATTCAGCTGTCTGCATGGATATTCGAGATGCATCATAAACTCAAAACCCCAAACTGCATATATTGTCTTTCTTCCTACTGTACTTACTTATGTCAGGGGGTGGGGGGGAACATCGCAATCCACGGCAAATTCCAGGCCTCCTCTTGGGCTGCCCTATCTCTTTTGTCATGTAAGCAACCATTGGTCCTGTCAATTCTACCTTCTCTGTAGCTCCCTAATCTGCTGCTTCACTTTTTTTTTTTTTTTTTAAGAATTTTATTTATTTGAGACAGAGAGAGAGCCCGCGAGACAGGGAGCACAGAAGCAGGGGGGAGGGGCAATAGCAGAGGGAGAAGAAGACTCCCCACCGAGTGTGGAGCTGCATGTGGGGCTAGATCCCAGGACCCTGAGACCATGACCTCAAGCTAAAGGCAGACATGCCCCTGCTTCACTCTTTAGACAGTAATACAGCAGGTTGAAAATATGAGTCAGAGAGATGTGGACTAGAATCCTTGTCTTAACCATTTACTAATTATATAAAGTACTTAATTACTGAGTTGAGGTTTTGACTTTTGTTTGTATAAGGATACTAATAGTTCCCACCTACCTTGTGGAGTAGTTCTGAAATATAAGTGAGAAGAGGTTAGAAAGCACTTTTAAATAAAAATTATTTTCAGTATTCCAAGATTCATTGTTTATGCCCCATGCCCAGTGCTCCATGCAAAATGTGCCCTCAGTACCCACCACCAGGCTCATCCAGGCTCACCCCGCCCTCTCCCCTCCAAGATCCTCAGTTTGTTTCTGAGTCCAAAGTCTCTTATGTTTCGTTTTTCTCCCCGATTTATCCCACTTCCCATTTCCTTTCCTTCTCCTACTGTCCTCCATGTTACTCCTTTTGCTCCACAAGTAAGTGAAACCATATGATACTTGACTTTCTCTACTTGGCTTATTTCACTCAGCATAATCTTTTCCAATCCGGTCCATGTTGCTACAAAAGTTGGGTATTCGTCCTTTCTGATGGAGGCATAGTATTCCATTGTATATATGGACCACATCTTCTTTATCCATTCATCTGTTGAAGGGCACCTTGGCTCTAGAAAGCACTTTTGTGGCACATAATTGTTCAGTAAATATTAGCTGTGGCTTCCAATATTGTTTTAATTTTTATGAGTGCAACCCACTACCATCTTGGAACTAGATCACTACAACCACTTCTGACTTTGGTTTCCCAGATTTCATGCTTTTCTTCGCATTGCCCTTCTTTACCCTGCGGGTAGATTAAATACACGCATGTATGCACATCATTCTTCTGCTCAGTGGCTGCCCACCATGTTTGCCATAAATGCCAAACCCATCATCGTGACACCTCGGCCATTCCTGACCTGTCTCCTGCTTACCATGCCAGTTTTCTTGACTCCCCCTTTAACAGAAAGGTTTTTCAAGCTTGAGTCTGCCTAAGAAGTACTGAAAATATATATTAAGACTAATTCCTAGAATATGCCCACAGATTTTTTTTTTTAGGATTTTATTTATATATTTGTCAGAGACAAAGAGCACAAGCAGGGGGGACGGCAGAGGGAGAGGGGGAAGCAGGGTCCCTGCTGAGTAAAGAGCCCGATGTAGGACTCCATCCCAGGACCCGGGGATCGTGACCTGAGCCGAAGGCAGATGCTTAACTGACTGACCACCCAGACATCCCTACCCACAGATTTTAGTTTAGTAAATCCAACGTGCAGCCCAGGATTACGCATTTTGTTAAGTTTTTATTTAATTTCCAGTTAGCTAACACAGAGTAATGTCAGTTTCAGGTGCACACACAGTGATTCAACACTTCCATACACAGGATTCTGCATTTTGAATTAACTCCATCCTCTCGCAGCTAAACCCTACCTCCAGGAGATTCTGCTATAGGGAACGTAACTTTGGAAATCTTTGTTTATGTTGTATTACACTCCAAATGCCTTCATCAGCATTTTTTGCCTACCTGCCTCTGATTTTTTTACTTTCACCTTAGAAATTACTGTATTTTGGGACACCTGCGTGGTTCAGCCTTTGGGCATCATCTGCCTTCAGCTCGGGTCATGGTCCCAGAGTCCTGGGATCGAGCCCCCCATCAGGCTCCCTGTTTGTCGGGAAGCTTGCTTCTCCCTCTCTCACTCCCCCTGCTTGTTGTCTCTCTCTAGCTGTGCTTCTCTCTGTCAAATAAATAAATAAAATCTTTAAAAAAAAAAAGTTGCTGTCTTGTGAGGAAGCAATAAGCTGTTGAGTTTCTTTTATTACAATTCTATGTAAAAACGCAAACTTCTGAAATCAATTTGATAACTTTTTAAAAAGTTTTTATTTATTTATTTGACACAGAGATTGCAAGTAGGCAAAGAGGCAGCCAGAGAGAGGGGAGGAAGCAGGCTCCCCGCTGAGCAGAGAGCCAGACATGGGCCTCGATTCCAGGACCCTCAGATCATGACCTGAGCCGAAGGCAGAGGCTTTAACCCACTGAGCCACCCAGGCACCCTCAATTTGTTATCTTATCACAGGTTTTTATATTGAGAAGACAATTTATTAAATAAGGTTACTACATTTCTCAGTCTATAGTAATACATTGTTACCTTAATGTTTCCATTTCTCATGGGTTTGGTTGGTTAGGGTGGGGAAAACTTTCTTGAAATCTGAATCCTATGAGGCAAGCAATACAAGTAACATAATTAATATTTACAAATAAAGTGTAGCTCCTTAAATTGAATATATCTTGTGAAGTGTTGTCTAGACACAAAACAGAAAGGAAACACATCTCTCTTCAGTTTGGCTTATTTTCAGTGACATCTGGGATGAAGCAGGACCACTCCCTTTCCACATCCAACGGCTTTGTAACTTTCATGACAACACTGTCATTTCTGTTTACCGCACTACTCAGCCATTTAAGACATAGAACTTACAAGAATAAATTTTACCAATTGTTATTTTCCCCCTTTACAACAAGAGTAATCCTTCCTGTGCACTTGATTTTATTTAAATTTTACTTTTTGATCTGTGTTCATTTTCCCTCAGGTCCAAAGTAATTTGATAGCCAGGTGTGTGTGCGCATGTGCGTGTGTGCTAGAGAAATAGGGAACTTGGGTGCGATTTATTTTTTTTAAACGCTTTCCAGTAAAATCTCTAAAATTTTGCTTTTATTCTCCCCACATTTGATGGATATAAACATGAAGATTAAGAATCATGATAGGCCGTTGAATAGTTTATCTGTTTGTAGTTTAGCTTCAAATATATGACTCTAAAATTCAGAATAGATACATCACTTGGTGTAGTTCAGATAATTGATTCATAAGTCAGCTACATCAGGCAGGTTTGATGGTATCTTTATAAATAGGCCGGAGCTTTCAAATGCCTGATGGTATCTCTCATACTGACATGAAAGGCATTTAGAGGTTGGAATATACTACCAGTACAACTTGTATTCCAGATACAGTTCATGAGGCCTATTAACTTCCCAGCAGACAAGGAACAAAATATCACTGAAATATAATAAATTCAATGTGATACAAGAAATGCTTTTATAACTGTGTTTTAAAGGAGCAGTGTGAGATAATGACTTTTGCATTAGATACTTAGAAATAAAATCACAAGCCATGTTCATGTTTAAAATAAAAACAAAAATATTAACAAAAGAAGAGGATTAAAAAAGTCCAGAGACATAGTCACTGATGCATACTGTCAAGATGGTTTCTTACCCATTTGTGAGTTAGATTGAGGCTGCCTTTGCAAAGTGCATGCACTCAGTCTGCCTTCACAATTTCAGAGACATGCACACATCTTTTATTCTTAAATTGGGTAAAGGATTAGGAGTTTTTGTAGTGAGATACTTATCAAACAACTGTAAGCATAAAAGATTCTGGGCTAGGAGAAGTATATGAAACATTAGTTTGGTCATTCTAAGCATGTTCCCTGCATGTTCTAAATTTCTTTATATTTTTCACAATTACTGAGACCAAGCATTCTGATCCACACACTGTACCATCGTCTTCCCCCTGACTGCTGTCCTAGCCTGCCTTCCAGTCAGCTCTCAAACCCACAGAGGATTTTTTTCACTAGGCTTGAAATACTAGGCTTTAAATACTTTCTCTAGGTACTACCCCTTCCCCCCCCCACACACTCTGTACCCTAAAAATAGGCACAAGTAATCCGCGTTCCTGGAGCTTGAAGTCATGTGACATGGGAGTATTCATTGCATAAAGAGTGAATATTCTTTCTGCTGTTTATAATAATCACAAATTCTTTTTATTGTTTATGACATTACATTTATGTTTATGAAAAATCACAAATTGGTTTCCAGATTGCTTGGAAAGGAACACAAAGAAGGTTTCCAAAATGACAGAAATGCCCTTAATCATGAGTTGATGGCAGTTACACAGACGAATACATTTGTTAACATTCATAGATCTGTGCACTTAAAATATAGGCATTTTATTGTATGTACATTATCTTGAGCAAAGATACAAAAGTATATATTCTTTATTTTTTCCAGATTATAAATATAACACATGCTCTTGTGGAAAATTGGAAGAAGAAAATCCATCTGTAAAATAGAAAATTTATGTGATTAATAAGCTTTGGGATTTGGTTTAGATTAAAAAATAATGATCTATAAGATCTTAATAATAAGGATAAACTGTGCTGAGGTTTTCATGATTCTTATATAATCCATATAATCTCAAAATTTTGACTGTAAATCAGCCCAACAAAGTCTTTCAACATTTGTAAATTTAAAATAATCTTTAGGGGCACCTGGGTAACTCAGTTAAGCATCTGCCTTCAGCTCGAATCACAATCCCAGGGTCCTGGGATAGAGCCCTGCATTGGGCTCCTCTCTCAGCAAGGAGCCTGCTTCTCCCTCTCCCTTTGCCTGCCGCTCCCCCTGCTTGTGCTTTCTCACATGCTCTCTCTGTCAAATAAATAAATAAAACATTTTGAGAATAATAAGAGTCTTTAACTGTCCTTTAATTACAAAAGTGATTAATGTTCTTTTATAGGAAATTTTGAAAACATAAAGAGCTAGTCATCCAAGAGCTAATCTCATTTGGTATATTCCTTTGCAACCCCCCCCCTTTTTTGATACATCTGTACATAAAGTCATACTTACCTATACTTCTGTATCTTGCTTTTACTTTTATTATCAAAACATAAGCATCTCCCTGCATAATTCAAAACTGTTTGTAGAAATGATTTAACATGTGTATCAAATTTTCAGTAGTATTGAGGGAGGATATTGTGGTGGAGAGAGCTGTTTAGAGCCAGCTAAGTTTATTTGTAAATTCCAGCTCAGGTAATAACTGGCCTTCGATCTAGATTAATTTTTTTAATTCTGTTCAGATGTGTAAAAGATGTAACTAAGCCATGTAAAATAAGGTAACAATATCTTCTTTGCAGGGCACGTCATATCTTTTTATAAAATATGTTTAAGTTAGCTTATATACCTAACATATACTCAATAAGTGATTATATAGTCCACATATCATAACTATTTTATATCAGAACTAGCTTAACCATATTGTTAGATAATAATATTGCTTACATTTTTCTCTGCTCTAACAAAGTACACTTGAAATAGTTTGTTTTTCTGATTAATCATAGCCTAGGTTTCCACAAGCATCACTTTAGTCATTGATAATAAATAATATTGCATACATCATTTTATACATATAATTAGATCTACAACAATTTCTTTTATAGCCTAGATTTCTAGTTCCTAAATTCTTAATTTCAATTATTCTCTATTTGTTAGAACTGAAACTTTGATAATTTTTAAATAACACTAATTGTGTATATTTTTTCAGAGCAGTTGCATATCTGAAAATATCTTTCTTTTGTCTTCACATTCTAACTAAAATTCCGCTGTTTTTAACTAGAATTTGCCAAAGTTGCCCTCAAAACTCTTCAGTAGTTTTACTTTTCTTAACTAACTTCTGTTTATATAATTGCAAAGAAATTTAAGTCACGCTGAATTTTTTCAATCAATTTTTACGTGCTTTTTCTTTCTGAGGACTAGTATATATATTTTTTCTTAAAATACATTGAACCATATTTGAGATGTAGAATTTTATCTCCTTCCTCCACCAGGATAGGGATTATTGCTTATGTGGATTTCTGAGTTTATATTCCTAGAATAAGTATTATCTATTATTATGACTATTATTTTAATTATATTCTTACCTTTACATCTGTAATATTTATATTGTTTGCTTTTCAATACATTCATGTCCTTCTTCATGTTCTTAAAAATCTTCTTGTCTTACATCAATGCCATTGAACTGATGCCAATTCGACCAAAAATGCAGATTTTAAAGTCTGCCCTAGATTTCTATTCTAATTTTCATTTTCAAAATTGTTTTGAGCTACTTTCCTCTTTCCAAATAATATTGCTATGTTTTTGTTTTAAGGAATGTTTTCAAAAATCCATTATTTTTAATGCACACGTGTGGTGAGGGGATTTATCTGTTTTTTGATGTCTCTTGATCCCTATAAAAAGAAAGATGCTCTATGGTCTGGTTTGCCAACATATGGTGCAGCTGTCTTATCACCTTCGTGATCATTATTTTGGGAAGAGAATGGTGTAGTCGCTTTCAACTCCAGAAATCTGGCTGGTGTGCCCATCGTAGCATAACTTCTATGCATAATCAGGACTTATTTAGTTGACTATGGGAGGTGGTTCCCAAACTTGCCATCATCAGATGACAGGGAAGAGATGACATGTAGTGAATAACAGGACACAAATTATTTTTTGTTTGCCTTTTAAACAAATATAACACGCGAATTATAGTAAATCAAATTGCTTAGCCTCTGGCTTAACATTTACAACAACCAAATCTCTACTTCTCTCTGTGTTTGCCTTTACCCATGAATACTGCATGACCAAGAAGTCTGCCACTCTCACTTTTTTATTCTTCTAGCTGTGAATGTTTAAAGAAAGAGAAGGTGTTGGTAGTGGGTTCCGACTAAGAGAAGATAAGGGATGTGGCTATTTCAGAAAGCCATCCTCATGGAAAGGAGAGAAAGAAGGCCAGTTTTCCAGTTGTGCAAAGCTGTGTATAAACTTTCTTAAGAAATTGGCAGTACATTGTAGCTATCTGTGCTAGGCAAATTATGCATTTTCAGTCCAGAAGGTAGCACAAACATAAACTATGATTTTATTTCCCATTTCAATTCTCAGTTCACTTGTGAAACACTGAATTTCTGGCTAACCGACTTCTGTTATATGACATTTCAATGCTATTATAAACTGTCATTCAGATTAAAATTAGAATTTTAATAGAAAATTGGGAAGTGACAGATTCAGTCATCCTAACTAGTCAATGTCTCGGTGAAATCCTCGTGATGAAACAATATATGCCAATGTGTCCAAATTAAAGTTTTTTCATGGATACCATTTACTAGTGGTTCTCTAAAGGTAAAATAAAGTAACAAAAGCTATATTGTTTTATATTTTCCTTATAAGATAAATTCAATTTGCTTAAAGATATTTAATAAAAGAACATCATTAGTCAAAGTTGTGTGCGTACCTTCCATCATTTTCCATCAACAATGTTTGGTGAGTGTCCTTCACTAGATGATTGATGCAGCGGCAGGTGTTAAAAAGAACTAATATAAGCATTTGTTGTTCTATCCCTGATTCTTAGAAGACTGAATGTCACAAACTAACATATTTATATTAACAAGAGAAAATGTTATAGGAGAAAATATATTTTTTCAAAATATCTTTTTTTCATTTTATATATAGTTTCTAAGTTGCATGCTATTTACTATTATAAAATAAGATATCCAAAGAACATGTGTTTTGTTTTTGGGTACAAAATTCTCCTTCTGTGAACTTTTCTCCTAGATTCAATTTTCTAATGCTTTATAGATGTCCACTTATTATTCTTCAAATTCTGATGTTTGCTGAGACAAATTGAAAATTATCTCATAGTAGCTGTTATATTTCTGTTTCTCTGAACCGTTCAATTTCATTTTTGTGTCATGCCCACCTATTTTAACTATAATGCTAAACTGATAAGCAGCTATTCATATTTTTGTAGATACAAACCAATTCTTTTAACACTTATATGGATCCAATCATTCTCCATTTAATAACTGGATGCTTTTTTTTCTCTTCTAAAGGGATCCATCCTGGAATCTGTCCCCAATTTTATAATTTTGAATGCAACTTTTTTCACATCTGTTAATCCTCCTTTTTTCTATTACTTTATTTCCATTATTTCTCTGCTGTTAATTCACTTGATATTTTGTATTCCTTCTGACTGAATGGGTTATTATCAAATTAAATAGTAACATACCTAATATGTTATATTACTACATATCACTACATATACTACATATGCATAAGATTACACGTGTAGTAGTCTAGAGACATATCCACAAACACACATATGTGTGCTAGTCTTACTCTATAAAGATGTTAAGCTTTAAAAAAGATTTTATTAAAAATAATAAATTGTAACTTAGAATCATCAAATTCCATAATTTTAAAACTATTTCTTAGCAGGTTTTGCTCAAAACTTCTCTTATTGTGGAGAATACTGTGTAAGTGAAATATAGACTTCTTTTTGTCTAGGCCTTAAAATTTTTTGATAAAAGTCAACCAACTGGTTGTTTTTAAGTAATTTTTATTTGAATGAATTAAACATTCTACCCCCAGCTCAACCTAAGAATTTTAATCCCCAGATGTGTTTGTGTGTAGAACTATACCCAAATTATGCAAAACTGAATAACTTATTACCTTGAAAGTAAATTTATATCTGGAAAAAATACCAGTCTAATTTAATATGTGTTTAAATGTTTCCATGTGTCTAGTTATTAAGTAGTCATCTTTAGTCCTATAAAATGGTCTGGATACTATGGCAGTAACTCACAGTCATGTTTTCATATAATGGCAAGAAATTTCCTCTCTTACTTGTCTTCAGTGTTCTGGGTTTTTTTTTTTTTTCTTCTTAAATTTTTATGCCTTAGTGGTTCCAGGTTTACTAAATGTTAGTGAAATTGCACATTGCAACAGTACTTTATAGTCTGCTAATTCCCTCCTTGGAGGAAAGTATATTACCATTATTAAAAGTAAACTTAAATTGTATATTTATCCAAAAGAAAGAAAAACAGTCTGTTTGGTAGTTTATACATTTGAAAATTATGATGAACTTCTTTGCTTTGAAGTAATATATTGTCATTATAAAGTATATTTCCAATTTATAGTGTGTCTTTTTTTTTTCTTTGGGACTGTAACATACTTTCAATAATTTGGGCTTTGCCTGATTCCCCCAGAATTGTAGAGTATGACTGATAACTGCCTTTAGAATCCCTAATAGCTAAATTACAATTATTATGCAAAGTCCTACAATAGACAGTTATATGGATTATTAAATGACTTTGCCTTTTTGGCAAACTATAATCATTTTCCTTTATTAGCTGAAGGATTTCATAATTTAAGGAAGATGAGAAACCTATAAGTCACGCTTTCAAATAAGGAACATGGATATTGCAAACATTAAATTCCCCCATAAAAATGTTAAGGCATCATTAAACTAGGTTCAGATTAATACAATTCAGTCAACTCTAGATAGATATCTCCCATAATAAGCTGAAACAATACGTAGTGATCTAAGATGTAAAATATTTTACTACAGCCAATTTATAAACCTATAAAACATACAGGTATCATTCAACCTCTTTATTAATAGTGCATGCCTTGTATTAAATCAAAACCATTTTAAAGGCCCCTCCCTTTTGGCGTTCCCTTCCTCAGCTGTTGCCCCTCATTATGTGTTATCTCACTGAAGCTCATCCAAAGTGAATGACAGCATCTTTTTTACTAGAAGCAGCATAGGCAATTCCCAGCCTAGTGATACAGCTTAACTATCTCTGAGATTTATAGACACACTTAGTATCCTCAAACTACAATATTCTATGGTCTAATGTTGATGTATTTGTTTCTCTGTAAGCAGATGTGATTTTCTCACTTTGGAAAACTGTAATTTATTATTAAATTTTTGCAAGTTGCTTTACATGTGAATTATATTCCCAAGGGGAAAAAAAAACGAACAGTGGGACAACTTCAGATTCTGGACTATTTTGAAGCTGGTTGGAAGAATCCTCTCTTCACCTATTTTCCCCAAGAAGAAAGCAGATATTATGTATTGTCTGAATTACCAAAAGTTTAATCTGTTCTGATTATCTATTATCAAATAACAACCCAAAAGCAATGGTTTAACAAACCCCAAATAATGACAATATTAATTACACTCACAAACCTGCAATTGGGGCAAGATTCTGTGGGCTGACTCATCTCTGCTCTATTCAATATCAGCTAGTCCAAGGTTAGAGGCTAGAATCACCTGAAGATTTGTTCATATGGGGCGGCTGTATGGTTACTAATCCCAGGTGTTATCTCCAGTCAGCGCCTTCAGGGCAGCCTGATTCAGATATGCTGACTTGTGGCTCCCAAAGCTGAGTTCCAGGGAGGCACAAATGGGACAGCTGAGAACAGATGACACGGGAACAGATGGGAGTTCTAGCACCTTTCCCAACCTGGTCTCCTAAGTCGTACCCATTACTTCCACCTTATTCTGTTTGTTAAAAGAGAGTCAACAAGGGTGATCCATAATCATGGAAAGGGGAATTAGACTTAACCTGTTGATGGGAGAAGTGTCAAAAAATGTGTGAATGTGTTTTAAAACTGTCAGAGCATAAAAGGGGAAATTAATCCAGTACTTTTAAATACCACTCTGGAAAATAATCAAGTGTGCATTCCTAAAGTTGCTTCACAGAAACTGCACTTAAAATGTAAATTTTTTAAAATGGAAAACTGGTTTTTTTCCAGGTTGGGGTAATTGAAAAGTAAAGTTGTAATATAATGGTTTAATATACATATATATTGTAAAATGATTACCAAAAATCAAACTGCAGTCAAGGTAATTAACACATCACCTCACATAGTTATCTTCTGTGTTTGTGTGTGTATGGGAATGGCTGTGTGCGTTGTTTTTTTCCATTGACTCATAACAAGACATACCATCCCAAGTCGAACTGACCAAAAAAAAAAAAAAATCAAGGTACAATAAATGAAATTTAAAAATATATACAAATATTAGTATCCTTAACAGAGGAATTTTAAACTCTGACTCATCACAGACACCTATGCATGGATTAAGCTATTGAAGAATTTTCAAACCATTTTGACATTAGAGTTAGGTTGTTTTTTCACACAAAATCATCCTGAATTTTTCTTAAACTGGGAAAATAATTTTAAAGAATGAAGACCAACTCTCTAAAACTGAGTTTATCCAAAAGAATAATGAGAAAAAAATAAAACAAAATATTAAGGTATAATGGTTAAACTGATATATATATATTTATTTACATATATATTTACATATATACACATATAAAGTCATTGAATATTAAGACTATAAAAGATGAACAAAATCCCTGTAAATAGTTGGCCAAAAATATTGTGTCCCTGAATTTTCTAGAATAACATAACACAATAAAAGTGTATTTCTCATTGACATAGCAAACTAACCTGAATGTTTTGAGTTGATAGAAAGCTTTCCTAAGCTTGAAATAGTAATGCCATCCATAGGAGGACTGGGCCTCATTACATGAAGGTTACCAAGAAGTTCATCATCCCATTTGCCAGAGCTTCAAGACGTACACTTAGTTATCTACCCTTTGTATGTTAGAAAAGGTGGCACATGGTACAGATTTCTAGGCAGCTATCCGTGGTTTTGCCAGCTGGTCTGAGATCAGTGTAAAGTAAAAGTGGAAGACAGTGACAAGAAAGACTAGAGGAAAAGTGTATGAATGTATCTCCTATACAGGGCATAAAATAGACATATCTTTGTGTATCGTGTTACTGCCCATTCGAGAGCATCCACCAGTGAGAAGCCGTTTTGCAACCAGGTGGACAGGATGACCTGTCCTGCAGATAAATCCACCTGCCTCTTTTCTTGGCCATCCACGTGCTTACAAAATGGATCCAGAATAACAGTGGTCACAGTGGCATGGATGGAAGCAATGCCTGGGCTTATACTATGGACTTCGCCTCAGTATAGCTGATTGAGCACATCTCTTCTAAGTTTCCAGCCAGCCAGTGTTAGAAATGGAGCCTCTGTCCTGGACATAGCATCATTTCTTTGGGAGCTGAGTGGGTGGATAATAGGAATGAAGTTAAATGCTGGCATCCAGATTCTACTCTTGCAGGATTCTATCACCTGGGCTGATACTGAGGAAGACGGTTCGATGGCAACATCCCCGCTGCCAATTCTGACCTTCAAGTACAGTCACTTGCTTAGCTTCTCAAAGTTGTCTGTGCCTCCTTGCTGCCTTAGTAAAGGAAATTCCTCTGAATTGTCCCAAGCAGCACAGTAAGATGGCAGGTTCCTGGGGCAACCTACACCAAATCAATTCTAACCCCCTTCTCTTTACGAATGTTCTGAAATATTTTGTATTCTTATTATTTCCACTACTTTTACTCTGGTGTATCAAGGCCAGGCTTCTAAGGAACAACAAAGTTATGTGGATGAGCTCTAGCTCTATTGCTCCTATAATGTGGAATCATGACTCATGGTGAGTAACACCATGTCAATGAATTCTCCCCTTTGCAGCCTAATCTTCTGTACCACCATCCCCCAATTGCCTACCAGCTCTACTCAAGATTTTCTTCCACCTTGGCCCTCAGGGTCCTGCCAATGCATGTTAACCAATGTATGTAGCATTGCTTGTACTCCCAGCTCAATCTCTCAGAGACCTAACCTTAATTACAGTGATTTGGCCAAAGTCTGGTCTAGGACCATGACTTGAAGTGCAGCGAGGCCAACGGCAGTGCTACTAAAGTCCATAGGGTAAATAGTTGATTTCTGAAGGAAACTGTACTCAAAGAAATCTGAAAAGGCCCAAATGTTGGTCTAATACAGTTTTTGTTTTGGGGCAATAACGTCTTTGAGGTTATATACTTAGCAAGCAGCATTTATTTTTTCTTTCCCTGTGATGTATGGATCTCTGTATGAACTAAACACAACTAATCATTCATTATATAAAAAGCTTTATAAGTTAATTTCTCTGTGATAAGTATCCTTCTTAGCAAAGAATCCAGGGAGAGGCAGAATTTTTCATCATCAGACCAAATACAGACTACGCTTACAGGCAAGGAATTTAACTTTTTAAGGCCTAAGTTATAAGTAAAATAAGTATGAGTAATAAGTAATATCAAGTTGTAAGCAATATCAAGAACTCACTGAATTACTGTTAAGTCATTTTCAAAATTAAATTCATGCATTTCTACTAAATTGTGAACTTTCACAAATTTATAAATTCAGCACTGGAACATATTAACTTATGAAATATAACTACATATTTCATTCAAAAGAAAGAAATAAAATAAAGGTCAACTGAGGCCTATGAAATGGTAGTTTAATAACATTATTAAGCAGAGTTTATTTGGCAAGGAAAATTGGATAGCAATGCATCGATAAGTTATAATGAGTGCCATTTCTGTGTAATGAAGGAGAAGGTTTAGTGCGAAGCAGAGTGTACAAGATACAAACAATCAAAGAGGCAAACTATGTATTTGAAAACACAGCTGTGGCTTATGTTCAGTCATTTCATATCTCTAAGAGAATTATTTTTTAAAAGAACTGCATACAAAGGGTAAATTTAATTATGCTGTGAATATTTGAAACTCTCTGATATAATAAATCCCCCAGGATTACATGTCTTCTAAACAGATTTCCGTCTCTTTCCAAATACATTATTGATCAATTTAGCCATTGATTTAGATCCACTGGGTCTTCTCTTTTCTTTGAGTTTGAAGTTTGTCAGGATGTCCTTGATAATTCTGATGAACATCATTTCTACCTCGAGAGACTGCTCTGCTGCAGACAATTCACAGAACTGGCATCGGTTATCCAACGCGAGCTTCTGCCCTTCTTCCCAGCCAACCTCTCGTACATGACAGAGATCTTGCTTGTTACCAATCAAAAGCACGGCTGATTCCACAGCTCTGAAATACAGAACACAATTCTGGCAAGATTATTTTACATCTTTTTTCTCTTTAAGTTTATATAAAAATGAATTATATATATTCAAAATGAATTATGCATATATATATACATACACACACATACATAGTTTGTGTGTGTGTGTTCCTTATAGTCAAACATATGTGTATACTTAAACAAAATTTATTTTAGGTAGAACATAGTATGTGAAAAAGGAGCAGCAAGACTCTTAAAGCACAGGACCTGTATTGATATAAACCTATTCTTGAATTATGTATGGCTCTGTTTACTAGTAAGGCATGATTATTACTTTTCCCACTTTCAATTTTCCTATATGTAAAACAGTGGTAAAATGACACTTGTTACACAGAAGTCTCATAGAGATTAAATTAAGTGACGGATATAAAAACACCAAAAAATGCTCACCAAGTATTATTTTTCATTTCCTTATCAATTGAAAGAGGACTAACTAATGTCTCTTTACTGAACAGTTACTGTAATTGAACAGTCTAGATACGATTTTCCCAGAGAAAATATTACTCAATATCCACTGCAGTTTGTTCCATTATACCATACTCTAGAGAAAAATTTTATGATCTCAGGACCTTGTATGATTTATCTATTTATTTAAGAAATACGTTTCTTTGTTAAGATAATGTCTTCAGCAAATATCAATATATTCTCCTTGGTTATAGTGACACATTTCTAAAATAGAATTTCATTTGAAGGATATAGTAAGACAACTAGTCCTCAAATGCCATGGAACTCTGCCAAGTTATCTACTTTAGGGAAAAAATGGACAAATACCGTCTCCAACTCTATCTGAAGAGATACTGTTTCTATTCTGCTCACAGCTGGCTCCATTCACATGATGGTGTGAGTGGTGAGGAAAAAGAGCACTGTGTGTGTTAGACTTGAGAATACTAATATCTTTTTCTATATAGTTCAGAAAATTCTTGTAAAGGATTAATGGAGAAGGGTAAGTGAAATATTTTGAAGACTGAATCACACATATCAGATGCAATTTTAAAAGACAGTAACGTATTTTGCTATTCTGGTCTATCTACAGATTGAGAACTGGAAATACTCAAAAACTTAGCCCATTAAGAAAATTGCCTGGAAAATATCAAATGTAGGTGTTTTCACGTTTATGTGTTTGAATATTCTTAAGTGATTCTTTTGATTTGGAGGAAGATCAAAGGAAGTGTATTACTATCACTCACCTAAGTCATGCTACCTAAATATGAGGCATTTAATGCTTAAAACAATAGAGTTCAAAAAAATCCTATATTAGAGGAAATCAGAACTGTGAGGTACCTTAGCAAAATCACATCCTACAATGTTTCTATCAGATTTACAGTCAGAAAAATTAGGTCTAGAGATTAAAGTGGTTTACCTAAGGTCAATCAGATACAAATAAGAATGTATCCCAGTTGACTCCAGGGAAATACCCTTTATCAATTATTATCCACGGTTTCTTGATAGTGGGCATTTAAAATAGATATAAAAACACATATAAGCATTTTCAGTGCTAATATTGTGTTTCTTGATTCCCAGATTAGAATGTTATTTCAGACTCTAAGGGCAAATCTGATCCAGAGCACAAAGAGTCCTTTATATCAGGATGTTGAACAAACATCAATATTTTAAATGCAAAAGGCTAAAACAAAAAATAAGGAAACCAAGTGGGAAATTCATATGATTAAACTTGTATTTGCTAATACAAGAATGGTCTAAGACCCAGTTCTACCTTCCTTCATAGTTACCTGAGATAGTTACATTGTCAAAACAATTAACGATGGAAAATCATGGGTAAGCTCTTTATTTTAGGAGATGAAAGAGAGAAAAATGTATTCTCAGAATTTGAAATGGTTTGACTCTTCAGTCTATTTTGCTTTGATAGACTGAACAACCCAATGGCTAGGAATGGGATGCCAAATGTAATAAATTTGGATTTATTTAGTATTCTTAACATTTTTGTGGGAATGAAAAGAAAAGGTTGGAAAGTGAACTGTTTTGTGTACAGAGGACTATGATTCTGCAAGTGAGTGTCATGTTAACAATAGAATCTGTCTTGTAAAATAGCCATTTACTCAGAGCAAGTAACTGTTTATGTCAGCCGGGATATAAACTATTCTCATCTTGTTCCTTTTACTACATGTGTAACTCCTGTGGAATGGAAGGTGAATTGTTCAGGGCTGTTAAATTTTGTAATTGGAAGGCTGTATTAAACTCTTCCTAATGATGCTTATAGCTATATGATGATTTACTCAAAAGAAAGGAGAGAGGAATAAAGAATATCTTACCTTTTACAATGACTAGTTTGTGGCTCCCGAATTCTGTAGATCAGTGCTTTTGCAAAAGCAAATGAGGACCTGTCACTGATGTCATACACAATAACAAACCCATCTGCCCAGTGCAGCTCACTGGTGAGGGAAAATTTTGCTTTCTGTGGCTGAAAATAAATCAAGCACATTGAAACTAGGAGGACAGTCCACCTGCATTTTACACTTTAGACAACTGATTAATGGAAAGCCCGTTTCACCTAGAAGAGACTTTAATAAACCAAAGACTGATATTTTCTAAAATATAGTTTCCTTGGTTCTCTATTCCTTATCACTCTTCCTTTAATTAAAAGTGATTAAATGTTTAAAATAAAGAGGAAGTATAATAAAACTTTATTATCTATGTCATTTGTAACTTTAAGAAAATATCTTTAATTTTTTAAAAGTTGGATAAGCTCTAATAACTTCCCTTTGAATTAATATTCACGTATTTGTCTTGAAAAGAAAAAATATTTTCTATCAATATTAGTAAATGGATAATCTATTGATGTTGGATACTAGATTTAAATCAGGAAAAAAAAAAAAAAACACTGATAAGGTTTAGCTAAAAACATTCCAGGGATATTTTACATAGCTAAATGAATCTGCCTCTTGGAGTTGTTTTGAAATCTTGAAGGGCTAGCCATTCCTTCCTTTAGATAATCTTATTTTTACTTTTTTTTGTCTTTGAACAGACAAAGGAGTTTGTAGTAAAAAGCTACCTTACTTATGGTTTATTAACAATGGTTTGTTACAAATGCAACAGTGAAAATATAAACTGAATGGATAAGCCATTAAACTATTAAATTCCTTTTTTAAAAAAGATTTTATTTATTTATTCCAGAGAGAGAGGAGACAGCATAAGCAGGGGAAGCTGCAGAGGAAGAGGGAGAAGCAGGCTGTCCTCTGAGCAGGGAGTCTGATGCTCAGGACCCTGGGATCATGACCTGAACGGAAGGTAAATGCTTAACCAACTGAGCCACCCAGGCACCCCGTAACTATTAATTTCTAATAACTCTACTGTGACCTCCTAGATATATAAATGCAGCCTGATATTTCTATTTTAAAGATATTTGTACTATGATAATTTTTGTGATAACTTTACAGAGAAACACATAATGGATTTATAATATTTAAAATAATCTCCTAAAACTTTAGTTAAAATTGAGAATAAATTTCAGTTTTAAGACTGGCAACTTTCTTTTTTTTTTTCTTTTTTAAGATTTTATTTATTTATTTGACAGAGAGAAACACAGCTAGAGAGGGAACATAAGCAGGAGGAGTGAGAGGGCGAGAAGCAGGCTTCCCACTGAGCAGGAAGCCTGATGTGGGGCTCCATCCTGGGACTCCAGGAACATGACCTGAGCTGAAGGCAGATGCTTAAAGATTGAGCTACCCAGGAACCCCTGGCAACTTTATTTTCATTTACTTTTACCCAATCTTCTTCAAATCATGATTGAAAAAATAAAATAAAAACGTATTTGTTTTACTTACTTGAGAACAGGGGTCGTATATTTCTAGATTCAGTTGCTTCCCTTCCAAATACAAATGCTTGCTATAGATAGATTCTGCAAAATATGCATATATTCGTTGCAGTATGGAAATATTCCAGAATAAAAAAAAATGAACTCATATTTGAATCAAAGTCTGCAAATTCAGTTGGTTATCTTCTAATAGAATAGTACAGTAGCTTTTTTCAAATGTTAGTGGTCAAATACAGGTATTTGTTTTATTTGCTCATATATATGTATGTTCATATATATATATATATATTTTTTTTTTACAAATAGACTTCTCTTACAAATAGACTTCACCACCATATCTATTCAACTACATGCTATTGTGCTTATATACTTATCTTCCATCCTATAACACTATGGATGAGCTATCTGTGTTTCTAAGGCCAATTCATTCATTATGAAGTAGTTACCATTTTCCCTGATCTACTGAAAGACATGACCCCACTGATTCTACCTCTCTCTTCTGAATCATAAATTGTTCTTCTTTACTACATCATTATTAACAGCTGAATTTCAAACAACAATCCTAGAACCCCCAACCTCTTCAACTATTCCTATTTCTCTGTTGGCCTTTTAGTTAAGTATCTAACCCCCCTCCCAGGTCCGATTTCTTTCCCCAAATTCTTTGAATTATTCTAATTGGGCGTTAGCTCCAATAACTTAACTAAAACTGTTCTTATCAACGTTATGGTTTTAGATTCAAGGGATAATTCTATATCTTGATCTTACTTGCCCTACTAGCACTAATATAGTCCATCACTCCTGCTTCCTTAAAATATTTCCTTCACATGGTTTTCAAGGCAACATACTTCCCTGGTTTTTTTTCTTTATTCCTTGTTGCTCAGTATCAATCTTTTTTATTTGTTCCACCATGTCTTCTCACTCTCCAAACATAGGTCCAGTTTATGGGTTTTTTCTCTATCTAGACTCTCTTGCTAATCTCCTTCAGAGTTCTATAGAACAATTATTGCTAATGAATCCAATTTATTTCTGTAGCCTAGACTTCTTCGCTCAACTTCAGATACAACGTCGCTGTTGCACACCTTGCTTTAGAGGTCAAATAGACATCTGAACCTGAACACACTTAAAAATGAATCCCAGGTCTCCTTGAAAATACCTATCTTCTACGGTTTTCCATTTCATTAAATGACATACACATAACTCCAAATGATCAGGTTAAAAGCTTTAAGTCATCCTTAATCCTGTCTTTCTCTTACCTTCCATATTTATCCTATTAAAGATTCCTTTGTACTCTATATTTAAAGCATATTTTGAATTTGACTGTTTCTCATCATCTTTATTGTTAGAATATCATTATTTTTGTTTGGATTATTACAAAACCTAATTCATCTCTCTGTCTTACCCCTCTCCTAATTCCCTTCTATTTACTCTATTCTCAACACAGTAGCAAAAGGGAAATTTGTACCTAAATCATACCACTTGTCTGATCAAATCTCTCCAAATGGCTCCCCATCTCACATGGATAAACCAAAACCTTTAAAATGGCTAAGAATGACCCTCACTGTTTAGACCCCAATGACTTCTCTGGCTATCTCCCTCAGATTCACTGCACCCAAGCTACACCAGCCTCCATACCGTTCCTCAACTTTTTCATAAAGTTCCTGCCTCAGAATTTGGGTGACTGTTCCTCCTGTCTGGCATGTAATTCTCCAGATATCCTCATGGCTCAGTCTTCACAACCTTCATGTCTCTGTTCAAATGTCACCTTCTCAGCAAAGTCTACCCTCAATACCCCATTTTTTTTTAAATGTTTTATTTATTTGACAGAGAGAAACACAGCCAGAGAGGGAACACAAGCAGGGGGAGTGAGAGAGGGAGAAGCAGGCTTCCCACCGAGCAGGGAGCCTGATGTGGGGCTCGATCCCAGGTCTCCGGGATCATGACCTGAGCCGAAGGCAGTCGCTTAACCAACTGAGCCACCCAGGCGCCCCCTCAATATCTCATTTTGAATGGCCACATACCATATTAGTGTCATTCCCCCATGCCGTTTCCTTTTTCTTCATAGTATTTATCATCATGTGACATAACTTACACTTAATTTTTTAAATTGACCCTCCCTTCCAGAATATAAATCCTATGGGGGCTTGGAGAAGTGTCTTTTTTGTTCTCCACTATAGCTTCTTAACCTAGAAGAGTACCTAGGACATGGTACGTGCTCAATAAATATTTGTTAAATGAATAAGGGACTATCTTTCTTTGACTTTTCCTCTGGGGTTGAACAGAAGACCTGCTTCTCTCCAACATGGTGCACTGACAAGCGTCTCTCCCCATCCCAGCAACGTAATCCGTAGTTAAAAAGATGTAGCAGGGGTGCCTGGGTGGCTCAGTTGGTTAAGCAACTGCCTTCAGCTCGGGTCATGATCCCGGGCCGGGATGGAGCCCCACATCAGGCTCACCTGCTCCTTGGGAAGCCTGCTTCTCCCTCTCTCACTCCCCCTGCTTGTGTTCCCTCTCTGGCTTTGTTTCTCTCTGTCAAATAAATAAAATATTAAAAAAAAAAAAAAAGGATGTAGCAAACATTTGGGGAACTAACTTCAGGGGGTTAGGGATGAATGTTAAAATCCTTTTAGGTTACATTTAATGAAACTTGTCATAGTTTCATTAAACCTTAAAATATGTTTTCAGACAGTTCCTTCTAACTTCATAGGTTTACTACTCACTGTGAACCATAAAAGTTCCTTCTAGAAATTTAAAATATCTACTAAAATCTACTCTAAACTCAAAAACTGCCAGCAGGGGTCACTAACTCTTAACTTTTTAGAATTTTATTATTTTCCTCTTTTGGTCTTCACTTACAAGATGGAGTCATTTTTTTTTTTTTTCTGTTTTGTCCTCATGCAAGGATGACCTTTTGCTCATTTGGTTGTCTTTGCAAAATGTACCAGTCAGAAATGTGTACACTTCATTTGTTTATATAACTATTACTTACAAAAGATTAATGGGACTTTTTGTTGTTGCTGCTGTTATTTTTGAGTGTGGTTTTATGTTATGTTTTACTTTGCTTTGTCATTCTGGAACATTTTTTCATGTCTGACTCCTATTCTGTATAATATTGACTGAGGTTTTGACCTAGGAAATGAAACAATGGGATTTTCTCTTTTGATGTATTTCTTCTTTCTTTAATCAGTTTCCAAGCACTTACCCTAAAATGTTCACAGTGTCATGTGGACTGAAATAGTATCTTAGATACATGTAGAAAACAATACAATACTTTAATGTAACTTTCAAGATTCTCTAATAATGCTGCCTCATGAACAGAGGCACTAAAAAATATTTTTTGGTGGAGGGAATTATTTCTCATGGAAAAACATACTTATAATGATAACTTCCTATTACTCTAGGAATTATTAAACAAAAAAATCAAAATCATTCCCCCTTTTCCCAATTCATATATATATAATCTGTTGTTCTTGTTTAAAACGCAAAAACGCTTTTCTCTGATGCCTTAAGTCACGTGAGATATTAGTACCATTATATTAATTAATTACTGAGCTAAAAATATACTCAAACTCTGGCAAAATTTCTCACTTTTTATTAATGCCCCACTGTGGTATTTCCCACATTAATATGACATATGTTATGTTAATTCTGAGCAGAGTTAGTAAAATGATTCTAAGATTATAGTAAGGTGCTCTGCCACCTGTTTTAGAATTTCTCTGAAACTTAGATAAGCTACCTAGATAATTATGACATGATCTTTAATCAAGGCATAATTTTCCTGTTATCTTCACACGGTTTTACGATCAAAATAAGCTTTATCTTGTAGTTCTAGTACTTTTATAATTAATTTGTCCTTGCCTTTCAACAGATGTTTATTTAATTTGAGAACTGTTTTACAGTTTACAAAATTATTCATACTCAGGTGCTTTACAACATGGGGGAAGAATCTTAATTTTAATGTTCTTCTAATTCTAGCCTGAAACAAACAGACTTTCTAATCTATCTCACTTAACATCAAGTTGGGTGAATTTTATTGTATAGAAACATTCAATTCAAGTACCTATTTTGGCATTTCTAACCAGAATCTGAATAAATAAGTTGTATAAAAGTGCAACAATGAAAAATTCTATCAAAATGCTTCAGTGATCTTAATTGTGGTTTAATTAAAATGCTGACATTTTAAAGGTGAAAAAAGTCTCAAGTGGTGACTTACCAAAATTAGACGCATATTCTCCAATGAATCGCTTGGTAAGAAACCGTACTATAAGGGCTGTAAAACAAACATGCTGGACTTAGTGTCTTTTCTGTTTTAGGACACAGACAACTTAGCTATGTACATAAGGTTTTATCCTTCAGCTCAAAAATTACCAAGCATTAATGCAGACTTTAAACCTTTATTAAATTCTAGTCTAAATAGTAGTCAGCAACATTTTCACTGTACAACCATAAAGATTAAAAGACTAGAAAGAAAGTGATCTATCTGCCTATTCAAATCACTATGTAATTAATTCATGAATGCAAACAGGTGAGCCAGCTTACTTTATGTAACAGAAACAGGGTTCTCATTAAGTTTGAGACTCAAGAACTAGGACATCTCCTTACAGTCTTTATTGCATTAAATCTGTCTCCAAAGTGCTGCGTGCTAATAGTGATAAAGACAAGACCAAGCATTTATAGCTGTTCGTGAAGATATTGGCACTTCAAAATCCAGGAAACCAGAAAAAGGACTTCTAGTGTCAGTTTATCTTGTTACAACTCCTGGGTCTGGCCAGGTGTATGGTTCAGGAAGTTCAGGTAGCTCTGTTGGTGGTTTCCTGACCATCATCATGGAGCCAAAAACAAAATCCAGTAAAACAAAACAAAGCCATGGCTTCCAAAATCAGGGCACCTGTTGTTCAGTCCCCAGGAGTCTGCAAAGCCATGCCCATTCTAATCTGTTTCACCTCAATAATGTTGCATTTAAAAAATAATCCAGCCAATAGACAACAGTAAATGCCTGAGGGGCTGTTAATTAAGCATCTGACTTCAGCTCAGGTCATGATCTCGGACTCCTGGGATCGAGCCCTGAGCTGGGCTCCACACTCAGCAGTCTGCTTGTCCCTTTCCGTCTCCCTCTGCCCCTCTTTCTGCCCATGCTCTCTCTTAAATAAATAAATGAATAAATAATAATAATAATTATAATTATAATAAATAAATAAATAAATAAAAGAAAAATCTTTTAAGAAATCCACAGGTCTCCATGAACTTTCTTCCAACCTTAGTCTCAGAGCAGAAGAATTAGTTCAAGACTGTTGTCTGACTACTAGTGAATGTGAGGGCAGGTGTGTTGGAGTGAGAAGTAGTTGGGACAGTGATAGAGGGATTCACTATTATTCCTATGAATTTTAAACAAAGTATATATTAACACATCTTTCTCAAACTGTCTATAAATTCTATAAATATACAGTTAATTGTTTTTCATTTTCATTTCATGTTTTTCATTTCAGAAAAATGAAAAATAATATGCATAATTATATAGCTATATCTATCTATTAGGTCAATATATTTCCCACTCTTTTTCCACTCTGAGCCACTCCATAGAAAACAGCACCACTCACCAGACTTGCCTGTTCCTTCACCACCCAAGACAGCAAGTTTCACATCACTCATCTTGTCTTTCTGCTCCTGTCTTCTGGAGCTATACTGACTTGAGTCCAGCATGTGCTTTTTAAAATACTTTTTATTAATGCTGCTATCATCTCTAAGGCCAACTCCGCCCCATAGTCCTATCATCCAATAGTAACTTTAAAAATGTTTTCCTGGAGTCTCTTTAAACACATTCTGTTTAAAAAAAAAATTGCAGTTCCTATTTAGACATAAAAATCTTCCTAAGTCAATAGTTAAGAATTTCACAGAAATTCTGCAGAATTTCTTAACTAAGCTAAGAAAGCTTAGCTCCCAATCCTCTATTTTTATGTATGTAGAATCTACCTTTCCCTAGGACCTAGAAAAAGGATTCCATTAAGAAAGCCTTTATATTATAGGTATACATTCCTGTAAATCTACTTAGGTTGGATCGGTTTTTATTTTTCTGTTAATATCTAAGCCGACTTCTTCTTGGGCTTCTCTGTGAAAGAAAGGGGAATAAGTTAACTCAGTCATGAGAAGAGATGAGAGAAGGAAGAGGATGGCTACCTCAGATGCATTAGTTTAAGGTTGACAGCAGGTCACATAAATACTCAGCCCATGTTTTGGGGCTCATGTGAGTCACGTGAGGCTCTCAATGAGATATATGGACACAAAGGGTTTTACAATGTCTTTCTTAATAAACACACGCTCTATCTCTCTCTTTTAAATGTTATGCCAATAGGCAACAGTAAGGTTTCTGAGAAAAAAAATAAACCAAGCAGCTTCATGTTGCTTAAAAAGCAATAAACAGAAACCTACTTTATTTCCTTCCATAGTATTTTATAATTAGGAAAAGAAGAAATTCCAAAAAAGGAATAAAACTTGGAAGGGGTATTCTGACATACTTCACTCCTGTGACATAAAGAGGTAAGTTTAATATGCAAAGTGATGAGTCTCTCATACTTTTAACCATTTTTCCCCTACTACAAGTAGTTGGGACAGTGATGGAGGGATTTACTATTATTCTTCTGAATTTTAAACAATATAAATTAACACTTATCTTTCTCAAATCCCTGCTTTTACTTTCTTCCCTTTCTCTTTCCCCATTTGTATATGTATAAATTGGATGATTGAGAAAAAAGTACAACAAGAACAAGAATTCAAACTTGTCTACTAAATTTTGAGGCCCCAGTAAAGGGAGTTCCATTTCCAAGCTGGGTTGATCACAGGTATAACATGATTTTTAAAAATGCATTTATTTAACAAACATTGAGTAACTGCCACTTTTTATCTGCAGCTATGCTGGGTTTACAAGGTCAACAATGAAAGAAAGAATTTTTTCAGCCTTAATGAATCTACAGTTTACTAAGATGAAAATTGAAAATTATAATTACAATAAACATGATCATGGCTAAAATAGGGCTCTAATGAAAGGCTGGGGAAAATAGAGCAGTGGGTGGGAAAGACTTCAAAAATTAGGTAAAGCTTGAAATATGAACAGGACCCAAGAGAGGAAAGAGAAAGAGTGATTGGAATTAGGGAGATGTGTCTATTTCAAAAGAAGAAATACATTCTATAAAGAAAAATTTAAAAAGGAAAGAAAACATATGACAAATTGTGAGATCAACAAAGTAACAGCTGAAATAAATTTTTCCTTTCATTACAGATTATATAAAAAAGTAAAAATTAACTATTTTCTCTTTAACCTATGCACCTATATTAAAAGTAACAAGTAATTATTTTTTTTATTAAGAAAGTTTACCAGGGTACCTGGTTGGCTCAGTAGGTTAAGCATTTGCCTTCAGCTCCAGTCATGGTCCCAGGGTCCTGGGATCTAATCCCCCATCCAGCTCCCAGCTCAGCGGGGAGCCTGCTTTTCCCTCTCCTTCTACTCATCCCCCTTGCTCATTCTCTCTCTTTCTCTTTCTCTCTCTCTCTCTCTCCTTCTCTCTCTCTCTCTCTCCTTCTCTCTCTCTCTCTCATAAATAAATAAAATCTTTTTTTAAAAAGGAAGTTTACCAGATGATTTATTATACTATGGAACTGGATGTTTTCACCTCTATTTGGAGAAATTCCACTCTTCTTTAGAAAGTTCTGATCACTGCCTTTAGGAAGTTTAGTATATCTACTGATAGGAAGGGAAAACTTAACTTCACAGTATGCATGATACTGAAAACACTATATAGATGGCCATCAAAATACCTACATTCTTATAGCATATCCTCCTCCTTCCCACTTATGTTGAATTCTAAAAATAAATCTGGTAAAAAAGCAGCCTACTGTTGGAGAAGACTGAAGTTATAAACCTGACTAGAGAGAATATAATTATGCACATATTTTTCTAAGAAACAGAGTATCTATATATGTTTCTGGCCTCAGGTAAAGTGTACTAAAATATTAATATTCTGACAGACATATTATTTATACTAGCTAGAATCCTCTCACTTTTCCATAAATATATATTTATTCACAACCAAAACAAAATTAGTTTATTATTTTATTCACTTATTGAATGAAAAAAATTAATGTCTAATATGGACTTGACCTATTTTCAGTGCTAAAAATGTATTAGTGAACAAAGTACTACTCATAGGAGATAGACATTAAAATTTAAAAGTAAGCAGCTAATTACACACCAGGTGTTAATTAATGCTATAATTTTAATCTGTTTAATTTTTGTTTTTCTGAGGTCAGGTTAACCAGCCCTTCTCAGCTAATCTCATTTCCCAGTACTTTCTTTTAGATTAGATGCAGTTTCTCCACCAAAAGTTTCAGATTCAGGAGGGTGGATTAAAAAAATCTCCAAGGAAAAATAATATCTTTGTTCCATTTTACTACTCCAGTACCTTGAAAAGATGAGCTACTTCCCATCTCATTTTCTATGTATATCATAATCTAAACTAGACATGAATGTTGTATATGTACAGACAAATGGAAAACAAAGAAATACAGTGTTATTTATTAATGTAGATTCCCAGGTCCTAAGTATATTAACAAATCAAATCCAGAAATGTTATTTAAAGAGCCAATTGTCATGAGCTAGTAGAATTTATTTGAAGAATGACAAGTTGATTGAACAATGGGAAATTTGGTAAAATTTTCCGAAGCATTGCACCAAGATAAAGGAGAAAAACTTTATGAATAACATGCATCCAAAAGCATTTCATGGAATTTAACAGCCACTTAAAATAAACAGATAGAGGGACCTGGGTGGCTCACTCAGTTAAGCATCCAACTCTTTTTTTTTTTCTTTGACTTATTCACTTATTTTGAGAGAGAGAACACACACACATGGGGCAGGGAGGAGCAGAGGGAGAGGGACAGAATCTCAAGCAAACTGAGATTGTCCCACAAAGGGCTCAATATGGGGCTTGACCCACAACCCTGGGATCATGACCCTGGGATCATGACCCTGGAATTATGACCTGAGCTGAAATCAAGAGCCAGCTGTTTAATGGACTGCACAACCCAGGAACCTAAGAGTCCCTTTGATTTTGTCTCAGGTCATGATCTCATGGTTGAAGGATAGAGTCCTGTGGCAGGCTCCCCCACTCAGCATGGAATCTGCTTGTCCTTCTTTCTCTTGTCCTTCTCCATACCCCACAAATCACATCCCCCACAAATCACAAATAACACACTTTCTTTCTCTCAAATAATAACAAATAAAATCTCAAAAAAGTAAGCAAACAAAATACTTAGTAATCCAGATATAGGGAATTTCTTAACTTAATTAAGGTTACATATTTTTAAAAATCCAAATATCAGAAAAATAACAAATAACTATAGAATTATTACTCTTAATATTCCTCTCAAAAAAAGCATTTTGTCTGTTAATTTTAGCATAGAATTGGTAGTCCTAGTCAACACAACAAGGGAAAGAAATAGCACATATGAAAAAAGGAAGAAATGGCTATGATTTACAAATGATATTTTTCTTTAACTATGTTATCTACATTATTAGCATACATAAGACAATTCAGTAAGATGGCCAGGTAAAAGATAAACATAAAAACAGTAATTCCAAACAATAAAAATAACGACTAATACACATTTAACACAGTTTATAACAAACAGGTAATTTTTTTTTAAGATTTTATTTATTTGACAGAGAGAAACACAGCCAGAGAGGGAACACAAGCAGGGGGAGTAAGAGAGGGAGAAGCAGGCTTCCCGCTGAGCAGGGAGCCCGATGCGGGGCTCGATCCCGGGTCTCTGGGATCATGACCTGAGCCAAAGGCAGTTGCCCAACCAACTGAGCCACCCAGGCGCCCCTACAAACAGGTAATTTTTTAAAATGCTTTCCACGTATACTACATTTAATCCTCTTAGAAACTTCAGGCAGGGGATGCCTGGGTGGTTCAGTTGTTAAGCGGCTGCCTTCGGCTCAGGTCATGATCCTGGAGTCCCAGGTTCAAGCCTCACATCAGGCTTCCTGCTCGGTGGGAAGCCTGCTTCTCCCTCTCTCACTCCCTTTGCTTGTGTTCCCTTTCTAGCTGTGTTTCACTCTGTCAAATAAATGAATAAAATCTTTTTAAAAATTTAAAAAAAAGAAACTTCAGGCAGGTACATTATTAACTTCTAATATAATAGAAACCCAGTCCTTTTCACAAAAAAATGGAAAAAACAGAAATAAAAAGAATATAACCAAAAAGAATGTATAATATTTCTATGACAAATGCTCTGTTTACTGGTTTATAAAATAAGATTTGAATATGTGGACAGATATAAATACAAAGACCCAAGGTTGTAATAGTTACCAAATTAATCTACAAGTAAAATGGAATGAAAATTAAAATCCCAACCAAAGTGGTTCAACTGACTATAGAAAGCTCATTTGGGAAAAGAAAATATTCAAGAGTAATTGAGAAATTTTTAGGTAAAAGAGTGACAAAATACCTTTCCTGAACCAAATAATATTCAAAAGTAAACACTATTTCATTAGAATGGGATTGATATGCTCATTGATAGATTTTTGAGTATAGAAACTGAGTTCCTTATGAATATAACATTTTCAGTGCATATTATCTTTAAATTATGTTGTTGCTATTAGAAAAAATCATAGAATAATTTATGTGTGTACCTCACTCTATGCAGAAACATAAGTTATGAGTATTAAAAATCTTAGTGTGAAAGATAAACTAAGGAAAGTTTACATACTCTTTGACATATGCATGATAATCTTCCAAATAAGTGGAAGGAGGGAAAAGTCTTCTTAAGAAAAAAATCCAAAGTCAAAGAAAAATATATATCAAAAAAACCTATCTAATGACTTCATAATTGATCTTTAAATGTTGGCTATGTTAGTGCCATGGGATTATTGACCAAGGTGTGTGAATTTGTAGATTTATTAATAGCAAAATTAGTATCTAAATAAAAATGGATTCTTTTAATCAGAACTGAGGTATTTTTTTCACCTCAGATTATACATCATGTTACTGAAGGAAATAAAGTTCTAGCAGGAAATAAGTGTTTTTAAAATGGAATTACTTCTGGATACTTTTATGTGATGATATGGAAATTTTTCATGAAAGAGTGGCTTTTTTTTTAAAGAAGAAAATGGTATTCTTCTAATCTCACAAAGCACATGTTTCCCAACAGCTAACAGATTTAAACTACATCGAGAGTGTTTAGGTGTTTCCATATTATGTTTGGGTCAGGTAAACAATCTAGGGGGAAAACTTAACAGAAAAAAAAGAACATTTGATTGCTAAGCTCTATCTCTCTTCTGTTCCAAAAGCACTTTATGCCATGTCTCATGACACAAATAGCAAAGATAGCATTCTCAGTCAGAGATTAGAAGCAATTTCTCTGCCGTCACAAATCCTCCAAATCTCCTGCAAAGAAATTACTCAAACCTGGACATGTACCCAACAAAATGATGAAGCTATTGTAATTATGACAAAACCTCAATTAATATTAATAGTGGCCAGCATACACAAACTTCTATTCAACTTTTTTTTGGCTATAATATATGTATCTTAGAACTAATGATTGCTTAGTTCATCCGTTTATATTCTAGAAGTTTGCTCATTACATTTGCACACATAAATTTCTTTTTGTTATGTGTGATTCATTTTTGAATTGGATTGGTTATTTATCTGAACATGCGTGTGAAACAGATTGCTATGTAACGAAACTACTCCCACATAATTTGGTCTGGGAAGACTATTTTTAGAGTTTACACCTATTTACAGTTACAGTTCTTGGCTTATAGCCTCTCAAGTGTCCTTGCTTAAATTTTAACAAATCCGTCCTAATTCTGAACATCAACCTAGTCTAAAAACTGCAACTAATCAGGGTTTATCTTTTCTTTTTACTCTCCTCCCCTTTATGCCCCAGCCCACTTCTTGGTATGAATGTGTCTTGCTTTCTTCCTTTATTTTTGGCTGCTTTTAGGAGCTTTCAGATGCTTTTTCTCTATCAGCAGCATTCTAAAACTTCACAACCTTATTTTCTGGAGCATGTCATTGTTTTCATTCATTGTACTGTCACTCCTTTGGCCCTCTCAATCTAGAGATTCTTGCTTCTCAGTTCTAGAAATTGTTCTTGTATCATTCCTTTAACAATTTATTCAGCTGTATCTTATGTGTTCTTCCTGGTTGAAACTCACATTAATCAGATTTTGAAATTACAAGATTGATTTGTAGTGAATGACATCTTCTCTCCTATTGACTTGTTCTATATCTTTAACTTCTCCTTTATAGCTTATTTCATAGGTTAAACCTATATGTGTGTGTGTGTGCGTGCACAATTTTTAAGAGTGCTTTCTTATTAGCGGCTATTGTATTGAAATACTGTACATGTGAATTTCAATTTAAAGAAAAAGATAAAGTTTGACACATTCTGCCATAGAACTTGAATATATAATCCCTATCATAATTAACTTCACCTTTATGAACCAGTATTGTTCTAAGTTACACTGCAATACATAATAAATACATGCTTTTTACTATGGATATATATGTGTGTATGAATTTTAATTAAACAAGGCAAACAGGTTTATATCATTTCCAAACAACTTAAAAACTCAGTTGACATCATAAATAGAATTGACCTCTGACAGTTATGCCTTTATAATTCTAATCACTTTTAAAACGAGTTTTGAAAGATAATCTTCCATTTCAGTATCATAGTCTAAAGAAAACTTTTATTCAATATGTAATGTTTGTAGTTGACTAAATTACATGGGACTGTTTTTCTTTTAAAGAAAAATAATGAATACCTCACCAATTTGCAAAGGTTTTCAAAGTATGTGTGAGACTAAATAATTGAAAGCTTCTGCTAATTTTTCTCAGCGTGTATACTTGTAATTGCAATTATCCTCTCAAGGTAAATGATTCAGTATTTATTTTACTCTTTAAATTATTCTTGAGGTGTTTATTGTTTCGCAAGGTTTTAGTTTCCTGCTACCTTTATAATAGTTGAAACATGATAGCTAATAGTAATTACAACTCAGCTATCCACCCTCTTTCTCTTCTCTAAAAACGTCTGTCAGTCTTCCTAAGGACACTGGTAATTTTGCTCGACGTTACTTTCGTTTTTGTCAGAAGTTTGCAATAAACTACAATTTTAGTTAGCTCTTAGCTCTTTCCTAATCACTTGAAGCTGGTCAGTAGAACCAAGTGACTACAGTCTCCAAAAGCAGTCCTCCTCTGCAAAGCAGCTGCTCTAACAGGAAGCTAGAGTGAGCAGTGCATGGTGTACTCCACTGAGTGCACATTCTGCAGAAATAGGAATTTAAAAGGGTGAGCGATGCAGATGTGAGAGGGATACGTTACTCATATTTTCTCAACTCCTTTCATTACCCTTTAGAAATAAATATTCCAAAATTAAATTTTTAGAATTCAAGCTGAATCCTACAATTATATGGAACTGAATGAATAAAAAGTATGATTCCTCTGAAAGACTGTTATAAATAGACCTCAAAATATGTAACGGTTTAAACAGAAGAAAAGTGTATTTCCTGCTCACATAAAGTACTAAATATGTGTTCGTGATCAGTGAAACAGCTCTTGTCCAACATCTTCAATGCCTGGCTTCCAAACATCCTGTCCCGGGGGGAAGGGAAAATGGAAAAAAGGAAAGTGGAAAGGGAAAGAGAGGGACGAATCATGTGTGGGAGGTTTTGGGGGACTAGCCTGGAATAGGTGCGCTTCACTTCTGTTCACATAAACCTGAATGAAACATCCACTGTTTGCTTCCTCTTGGGTCTCACATGGGCTCGCCTCTGGACTTGAAATGATGCCCTCAGTTCTGGTTCTTTGTCCTTCGGGCTTGGACTGAAACTACACCATTGATTCCCCTGGATCCCCAGCTCACTGACTATAGATCTGAGGACTTCTCAGCCTCCACAGTCATGTAAACCAATTTCTTATAGTATCTATATTATTTGTACATTATTTGTATATCTATACACATTTATTTATATATATTATGTATTATCTTTATATATAATATGCATTATTTATATATTCTTTATATAATGCATAATTATATATTTTATTGTATATATTTGTATACATGTACATAATATATATATATATTATGTGTATATATACATATTTCTTGATGGATGGATATCAGGCCCTATTGGTTCTATTTCTGTAGAGAACCCTAATGCAATTTCCAAGAATTAACTTTATTTTCTCTAGTAGTATATTTCAAAGTGTAATTTGCTCAGGGTTACGCGAAGAGTAAACGGTGAAGCAGGTTGGCATAAAGCCTCCAGTCTTTCCACTGTACACACCACCACCCACCACAAATCTCTCCCTTCCTCCTCATTTGTTCTTACGTGAAACAGATTTTCCCTTCTCGACCTTTTTTTTTTTTGTAAGATTTTGATACCTGTGATCTAGCCTCAATGATGTTATTCCAACAGGTTTATGATACATATTTATATGTGACTTTTTTCTTACCTCATTTCATTGGTTATTTTTTCAAAAGTTGAGTCATTAGAGGGGCGCCTGGGTGGCTCAGTCGTTAGGCATCTGTCTTCAGCTCAGGTCATGATCCCTGAGTCCCAGGATCGAGCCCTGTATTGGGTTCCCAGCTCGGCTGGGAAGCCTGCTTCTCCCTCTCTCACTCCGCCTGCTTGTGTTCCCTCTCTAGTTGTGTTTCTCTCTGTCAAATAAATAAATAAAATCTTAAAAAAAAAAAGTTGAGTCATTAGAGCACTATCCCTTTATATTCATAAGCATAAAGCAATGGTTAATTTTTAAGATATACTTCTATTTTCTCATTTGAAATAAATGTAATTATTTTTTCAGTTTGCTTTATACCAACTATTTTTTTCTATGGTTTTTACTACTCTAAGATTCTGCCATGACTTTCTTATATTTCTGCTGATTCTGTATTACAAAAAGCTATGTCCTACATTAGTTTCTATTGCTGCATAACAAATTACCACAAGCTGATGACTTAAGACAACACATATTTATCTCAGAACTTCAATAGATCAGATCCAGGGAGCACTTTTCAACTGGATTTTCTGGTTTAGGATCTGAGCAGATTGCCATCCAGGCGCAGCTGGGGCTAGGATCTCCTTTGAAGCTGTACTGGCAAAAGAGCTACTACCAGTCCCCCTGTGGCTAAAGAACTCTGATTTCCTCTGTTTGGTGGTGGTGCTGGTAGTGGTGGTGGTTGTCAGCCAGGGCACCTCTTGGTTCTTAGATGCCCCCCCCAATTCTTTGTCACTTGGCTTTGTCTATATGTCCTTGCAGCTCGATAGATAGATGATAGACACTGATCTTGTGGTCGTGTATATCTTATATATATTTATCTTGTAACATAATCATAGGACTGGTATTCCATCATCTTTGCCATATTCTAGTAGTTAGAAGCAAATCGTAGGCCCTGCTCACGCTTATGTAAGATGGGACCCACTGGAGATCACTTAGCATGTATCTGTCATATGCCCTAAATCTCTACTTGATGCTTGTTCTGAACAAAGTATATCCTTATTTTGTTTTATTTATAGATGTAAGAATAGTGGTGATTAGATCACATTTCACATTACTAGATAAGCAGGTGTGGACATTGCTATTGTTTAATATGTTCCATATAATTCCGAGTCAGTGCTCTTCATACGATCCCATTAGTCAGTTTTGTCTTGGAATTTTTATCCTAAGAAAATGAATTAATAAGCCAGCATTTGAAAAGTGAAGCATTTTTATTTGCACTATTTCATTAGACAGGGTCAGGAAGCAAGGCACACTGGCTATAAGTGCTCCAGACAGTGAGATGAGCATATACTATCTTTCTTGTTCATTCCCACTACATAAATCATCTACTTTGAAAATAAAAAAAAAGCAGAGTTGCCTTTATTTCAAAAGATGAGGAAATACATATTGAGTGCCTATTATGGGCCAGGAATAATGCTAAGGCATTAACAGTAAGAAAGGAAAATGAATAAAATCATCCATACTTTGCCCTTGAAAAGTTTTCATTTTAGTGAGGAAGGTTTAATATTTATATATCAGGTATAAACTGAGATAAGCACAGGGTGCCCTGGGGGCCCAGATAAGAGAAACCTAACTAAATTCTACAAGGCAAGTGGAATAGGCAGACTAATGGCCTCTTAAGATATCAGGTTCTAATTGATCTGGAACCTTCGTAACTGTTAAGTTTTATATATATATGTTTTTTATAATATATAAAATTATATGTATTATTTATATATAGATTATATATAAGCATTTGCAAATGTAATTAAGTTATGAATCTTTTATATGAGAGGATTATCCTAAATTATTACACTGGGCCCTAAGTGGGATCACAAGCATCCTTGTAAGAAGGAGGCACAGAAATATTTGACACAAAAGAGAAGACAATATAACCACAGAGATGGAAGCAGGACTAATGTAGCCACAAGCCAAGGAATGCTGGCACCCACCAGAAGCCAGAAGAAGCAAGGAATGAATTTTCCCCGAGAGATTCTGAGGGAGCAGGACCCTGCTGACACATGGATTTCATCCCAGTGAAACGGATTTTGGACTTTTGACCTTAGGAACTATAGGAGATACTTGTATGTGGTTTTATGCCACGACCTTTGTGGTAATCTTTTACAGAAGCCTTTGGAAACTAGTCCAGGTTACAGACAGAGAGAACAACATTAACAGTCACAAAGAGAGAAAGTGGCTCAGGGGACTGAGCACTCAGTACCTCTGCATTGCTTGAGAGCAAAAAATGAGTAGAAATGGTGGGAATTGGGGCTCATTTACAAGACCAAGTGAAACTATGGTGGCCTTATGTGGCGTGCTAAACACCATGTCCTATAGGACAGCAATAGTTAGCAAGAATTTTTCAGTAGGAGGGATGCCTGGCTGGTTCAGTCGGTAGAGCTTAAGACTTCCGATATTGGGGTTATAAATTTGAGCCCTACGCTGGGTGTAGAGATTACTTAAAAATAAAGAATCTTTGGACACCTGGGTGCCTCAGTCAGGTAAGTGTCTGCCATTGGCTCAGGTCACCATTCCAGGGTCCTGGGATCAAGTCCCATATCGGGCTCCTGGCTCAGAGGGAAGCCAGCTTCTCATTCTGCCTGCTATTCCCTCTGCTTGTACTCTCTCTCTGACAAATAAATAAATAAAATCTTTAAAAATAAATGAATTTTAAAGTAGGAGAGTAACTCATCCTTATTAAATGCTCCAATCTGGGAAGTAATATAAAACATGCTTTGGAAGTAGAAAAATAGAGGAGCTAAGAGAAGCTGTGTAAGTAGAAAGAGAACAGCTCTTCCAAGGCTGTATGAGTTAGAGGGGCAATGAGACCACTGGAATATTGTTCGAGAAATACTTAGCCAATGGAAGTTTTAAAATCAGCAGGATTTTGGTGATTGTTTGGGGAGGTGGTATGAGAAAGAGAGACTAAACCTGAAGATGGCTACCAAGTTCCGACTTCAGATGATTAATTCAATGGCGGTTTCATTGCCTGAGTATTTTCTGTGTTTGATTTCACTGTGAGAAGCAGGCAGAAGGAGAAAATGCTTCCAGTGTTGGACATCTTACCTTTGAGACATCCTTGGAAGTGTCCAGTAGTGAGCTGGCTGTACAAGTGTAACACGAGAAAAATAACAGAAGTGATGGGGAAAAAACAGTTCACCTTATCAATACACTTTCAGTGCGGAGTGAAGCTTGTTTTTATGACAGGGCTTGCAAATGGTTATGTGATTTTCTGGAAAAAAAACAACAACACTTTGATCTCTAGAGAAGAGGGAAGCTACACAGACTTCTCCACATTTGGTTTTTTGGATGGTTTCTTTAGCCAAAATGCCTTAGATATTTTGGAAATTAAAAAAAAAACACTAAATAAAATATTTCTTCTTATTTTAACAATCCATAAATAAGCTTTATAGATCATACTTGTCCCAGTTTGTAGACATGCAATCTGAGACTCAGAGGGGATTTTAAGTATACAATCCAGAGAAAAACTCTTAGTAAGTATAACATAGAATTTAAGCTACAGTTTCTTTGATACATACTTACAATGTTTTTTCCTCTATAACTTTCTATCTCTTGCTTTTAATATGTCTCTTCTCAAAGCTAAAGGATTCTTTTTTTTTGAAGATTTTATTTATTTATTTGACAGAGAGAGATCACAAGTAGGCAGAGAGGCAGGTAGAGAGAGAGGAGGAAGCAGGCTCCCTACTGAGCAGAGAGCCTGATGCGGGCCTCAATCCCAGGACCCTAAGATCATGACCTGAGCCGAAGGCAGAGGCTTTAACCCACTGAGCCACCCAGGTGCCGTAAGAGCTAAAGGATTCTTATTCCTAGCATTTGTTGAAGCAAAAAAAAAAAAAAAAATTTAAGTTTTTATTTATTTATTTGACAGAGAGAAACACAGCTAGAGAGGGAACACAAGCAGAGGGAGTGAGAGAGGGAGAAGCAGGCCTCCCGCGGAGCAGGGAGCTGGATGCGGGGCTCGATCCCAGGACTCTGGGATCATGACCTGAGATAAAGGCAGTCACCTAACCAACTAACTGAGTCACCCAGGAGCCCCTAAAGCAAAATTTTTTAATCAGCTTGTAGTACCATATAACAAAACTAAAAATGTTACAGAAATTAATTTTCAAAATGAATTACAGTCCTATAATATATAGCATAGCATAAAATATGCAGTAGATGTCCCAAATATCATGTATTAATTCTTGACCGACAGTTTTGATTGTACACAAACCAAGATTAATTACTAAATTTTCATTTTAACAGATGATGAGTTGTATAAAATCAAAGTATTATTACAACTTGTAATACAAAGAAATCTTCTGTCTCTGATAGACTTGTTTTTCCACTTATCTGAGCAAAGACTTGGTCCCTCTCACTAATAATCAAATTCTTCCCAAAAGAACTGTAGCTGAGAACAGAAACCTCAGCATTAGAATATGAAGTAGAATTTCCTTTTGTAAATCTTTTTAATTTAGTGTTTTTCTTATTCCGTGGTGACAATATTTAACTATGTCTTCCTAGTTGCTAAAGGAACTGTATTTTTGTCAGGCATCTTTGAAATACATTCATAAAAAGTATACTTGATTAAGGAACCATGTTGAAAATTTTCTCCTTCAAAATTTTTTTTTTTTTTCATATCACCAATGCCTTGGTTGTTTTTTTGCCCTATATAGACACATATTTTAAAACTATTTCCACCAGTAGCTTAGTTCCTAGGAACTTGGATTTGTTTCCACTATTCCTTGTCCACCAAATTTGAAGTTGTAATAGTGGCCATTTGGGGAATTCAAGTTGAGCATCGGGTTCCTCTGGACTTTAGGACTGGACATGCCAGCTTCTCTTCAGGGACTTATCTTTGGAGTTGGATTCCACATGCCCACCTCCATCCCAACCCAGCATAGCCCTCAGTCTGAGGTGCTCTATTCTTTAGTGATCGTTGATATCAAGTAAGCTTTAATCATCAATCAAAACATGCCAAATCTGGGGGCGCCTGGGTGGCTCAGTCATTGAGCATCTGCCTTCTGCTCAGGTCATGATCCCTTCGTTGTGGGATCAAGCTCTGCACAGTGGGATCAAGCCCTTCACAGCCCTCCCTGATCAGCAGGAAACCTGCTTCTCCCTCTCTCACTCCCCCTGCTTGTGTTCCCTCTCTAGTTGTGTTTCTCTCTGTTAAATAAATAAATAAAATCTTAAAAAAAAAAGACATGCTGAATCTGAACAGATTAATATATACAAGTATACCTCAGATATATTGTAGGTTCAGTTGGCTCCAGACCACCACAATAAAGCAAATATCATAACAAAGTGAATCAAAGTCATTTCTCTTTGGCGAAGATTTTATTTATTTATTTGAGAGAGAGCATGAATGTGAGGAGGGACAGAGGCAGAGGGAGAAGCAGACTCCCCACTGAGCAAGGCACCTGGTGCGAAGCTCCATCCCAGGATCTCTGATCATGACCTGAGCTGAAGGCAGACACTTAACCAACTAAGGCCTCCAGGCATCACAAATCAAAGTCATTTTTGGTTTCTCAGTGCATTTAAAAGTTAGGTTTACGCTACTCTGTAATCTATCAAGTGTGCAATAACATATCTTAAAACACATGTTCATACTTTAATTAAAAAATATTTATTGTTTAAAATGCCAACCATCATCTGAGCTTTCAGTGAGCCATAATCACTGATCGCAGATCACCATAATAAACATCATAATAACAATAAGATTTGAAATACTGTGAGAATTACCAAAATACAAATACAGATACAATGACCTGATTGTACAATATACAGATACAAAGTGAGTACATTTGTACAAAATACAGATACAAAGTGAGTACATTTGTACAAAATACAAATACAAAATACAGATACAAAGTGAGCAAATGTTGTTGAGAAAATGGCGCCAATGGACTTGTTTGGGGCGGGGTTGCCACAAGGCTTCAATTTTTAAATACAGTATCTGTGAAGTACAATAAAACAAGTCTGTGTAACAAAAAATGCTGAAAAATCTCCAAGACAGCCACACATGGTAATAACTTTGGGGATGATCAGTGGCAATTAAAAATGAATGGAAATTCTGAAAAAATATTTGTGAAAATTTGTTTGCAAAAACAGAATAGGTTAAGGATGATGAAAAGTTTTCAGGTCTATCATATTGGGGTACTAACTGACTTACTAACAGTAGTGTGGAAACTGATTAGAAAAGATAATTTTAGTTTCAGGATATATTACATTGGAGATTAAGCTGATGATTAAAATAACTTAAATTTTTAAAAAGAAATATATCACCTAGAATCTCAGTGATATTACTCAGTTTTAGAAAGCAGAAAATCAGAATGTCTGGATATGAATATGAACTAGTATCTCAGATAGTCCATATGGAGAGATGACCTGTGTTTCAATTTTTTAAAGATATGTTTATTTTAAAACTTTCTGATATAATGATCCCCCTTATAGTGCCCATATAACCCTTAGGTATTTTCCTGTGATGTTCTATCCCAGCAGGTTAGGTTCTGTAGTATCATTTTCTCCTGAGGGCAGGCTTTGTTGAGAAGAGCAGAATGACCTGAGGCATATAAAAATGGTTCCTTTTCCTCTCCCCTTACCAGAAGTATAAGGGCATTTTTCTCTGATGTACACTCTAAACAGCTGGTAAACCTCCTGGAGGTAAGAGGGTAGGGTCTCCCTATGACTGGGTCCCCCAGGAGATTTAAACTGTCACAGTTGTCTCCAGCAATTCATCAATTCCAGTTCAGGCTTTCCTATCCTGTCTCTGGTTCCCACAGAGCTTCCTGCTCTGGTAAATTGTGATTGTCCACACTTGCCTGTCTTTCTCTCCAATTGTGGTCTAACAATTTGCCCTGTGGCCTCACTTTTCTGATGAACTTAGGAAGAGTTGTTGATTTTTCCGTTTGTACAGCTTGTTACATGTTGTTAGCAGTGAGAGCTTCTAAGCTCCCTACATAATAGACAGCTATGTTTTATTTGGGGGTGGGGTGGGGAGGAATGTGGTAATTAGAAATCTACACAGCACGCTGGTTGAAATGGACTGGGTAATTATTATTATACTTATTTTACAAATGGTAAGCAGACTCAGAGCTATTAAAAAACTGGCTCATGATTTCACATCAACAATTGGCAAATATATGCTTTAAATAAATCTTGGCATTGATTTCACATGCTAGACTTTCTTAGAAAAGTGAAAGCAAGTTTACGGAATCTCGCAGCATTTTTTAAACTGGAATACACATATTTCAGATACTTGTCATCTTGTAAGTCACTAATCAAGAACTAAAATACATTTAAGTATTAGGCAGGTAACATAAATGTATGAAATGCCATTAAATGGATAGTTTTATGTCCAAAACCCATTTAAAGGTGTTCAAATACAAAGTTAGAACAAAAAACAAGCTAATATTTTCTGGCCGGACTTAGGCCCCACGTCACTAGTTTTTAAAACCCTCTTACAAGTGATTAAATTTTGGATTATCTTGTGAATTTTTCAATTCTTAACATGATGAAAACACAATTTGATTATTATTTTCAATAATTTTAAAAGCACCTAAACATAAGAAATCAAGATTTATGTCCTTAAGCTACTGGTTCAAATCCAGGACTAAAATATCTCACAGAGAAAACCAAAAGAGAAAAGGAATACATTACCAAAAATAAAGTTGAAAATAAATTATAAGACAAGCTAAAAATAAAACATATGGGAACAAACAAATATACTTATCCTGAAAGGAATCTGACTGTAGAGCTGCAACCCTTACTAAATATTGTAAGGTAGAAATATAAACTTCTGTAAACCCTGTATCATTCAAACCTCACGATAATGGTATCAATAAGATTTATCCTCATAATACAAATGTTCAGGGACACCTGGGTGGCTCAGTCCATTAAACATCTAACTCCTGATTTCAGCTCAGGTCATGATCTCAGGGTTGTGAGATAGGGCTCTGTATCAGGCTTCAGCAGCATGAAGTCTACTTGAGATTCTCTCTCTCCCTCTGCCCTTATCCCCCCCACCACCAAATGAATAAGTATATAAATAAAATATTTTTTAAAAAATACAAACATTCACCATTGCCTCTTGTATTTCAAATCTTCCTTATAGAATAATTTCCTTCTACTGAAATTACATTCATAAGTTCCCATGCTCTTCTGAATGTGCCAGCCAGGTACCCCAATATATGATTAATTTTTTTTTTTTTCAGAAGCACAAGAACAAAGAAACAAGAAGCAACGGCTGCCATTGCACTGGTTGCTGGGGTAAAGTTGTTTAGAAATATGTGAGTCATTCAACACAGAGATGTGATATGGTTCTCTGTTTTCACTCACTATTGAAGTCAAAATGTTCATTAAAGTACTGAGAATAGAGGCACCAAGGTGGCTCAGTTGATTAAGTATCTGACTTCAGCTCGGGTCATAATCTCAGAGTCCTGAGATGGAGTCCCAATCGGGCTCTCTGCTCAGCAGGGAATCGGCCTGCCCTTCTCCCTCTGCCCCTCCCCCTACTCATTCTCTCTCTCTCTCTTTCACAAATAAAATCATTTTTTTTAAAGTACTGAAAGTGCTCATTTTGGTAGCACATATACTAAAAAAAGTACTGAGAATAAAGTATATATTAGGTTTATTCATTAAGGCATTCCATTTTGGAGTGAATGTAGTGAAATTTTCTTTTGCAAAAATACAGAAGTCTAATATTCACTTGTTCCATCTTCATTTTTGTTCATTCCTCAGTTGCCATTATCATCACTATTATCATCATCAAAAATATGACTCTTGGGGTGCCTTGCTGTCTCAGTCAGTTCAGTGTCTGACTTTGGCTCAGGTCATGATTTCAGGATCCTAGGATTAGGCCCTGAGTGGGGAGTCCCACTTGTCTGCTTGTGCCTCTCCCTCTGCCCCTCCCTATGCTATGTGGTGCACACATGATCTCTCTCTCCCCCAAATAAATAAATAAAATCTTCAAAAAAAAAAAAAAAGAAATATTACTCTCAAAACTTCTGTGGCTGAATTTAAATTTAAGAAAAGCATTTTAATGCTCTTCCATATAAGATAATTTAGACTAATGTCAGATAAAAATTTAGGATAATTAATTTTAGTCTCTGATTTAAATTCTAGTTTGTGGTAATTTATCAGTTTAGAAGTATAATCCTTAAATAGCCTCCATGCAATTTCAAAAAGGTTAAAATCCGGATTCATGAAATTAATTGCTCTTCCCTATTTTCCTTAATCATCTTTAACCAGATCCAAATAAACAATTTAAATCTATCTGTGAAGAGATAATTATGCCAATTAAATTCAGTTGACAGTGTTTTCAAAAACATAGAGCTCAGAAAATTAGTCTTTCTGTGTCGTTGTTCAAATCTTTGTAATTCCCAACCATAGTAGATTTTTCATGGAATGTGACTTAGGAATAACTTATTTTGAAGGACTTGTAGATATTAAAAGAACCCTATGGGCTTAACATTAGATGTATGTGATTTTTATCACCTAATTTATATTAAATAACCTTGAGTAATCTAATTTCATTTCTGTAGGAATAGTGGACTAAAAGTCCATGATTTTTAATAGGAAAGTATGCCTTTAATTCCCCACCCAAGCTTGGTGGGAGAGCCAAAGAACATGAGCAAATTCCAGAATCTGTTGTTCCAAATACTTTTTTTTTTTAACATACCTAAACTTCTTCACACCTACCCTTTCCACTGTGTATTCCATATCAGGCCTCCCACTTCCTTTTTCCAGAATCCTGCTTACCTTTTTTTAAAAAAACTTCTGTCTCTGGCATTGGCTCTGGTATGATGTATTTCTAAGCTAATTTTTACCTTCTTGCCCACAGTTCGTCTTTCTTCAAAATTTGTTCATATTTCACTACATTCCTAATTAATCCTCCTATCACCTTTCACCTTTGGCAAGTCTCCTAGTTCTCCGTACTGTGGCTTTTGTGACTGCAGACCACCATATTGAAACCAAAACCTCCCTCAGCTGTAGGTCTAATAGAGTCAGATTTTTGACATTTTTTTAAGTCCTCTATTTCACAGATCAATGAGACTTGGAAAACAAATTAAAAACATTAATGTCGTTTCAAATCGACAATTCACCTCTTCTAGAGAAAGCACCTGATCTGTGGGTGGAAAATGTCCTGTTAAGGCATTCACGGAGAATATGCTGATAAAGTTGACTTTTTTACAGCAGAGCAGTCTCAGCAGTGTCCTGTATGTGAGAAATTGACCCCTGAGATAACAGAAGGTCCAACAAAAATAACTGTAGTGGTTAAAAGTTAGAACTCATAATTCTCAACATCCTCCAATCATCACCATATAAATTTGGAAAATTTTCTTAACCTTTTTGTGTGACGGTTTTTTATCTATAAAGTAGGTATAATTATAGTGACTCCATCAAGCAGATGATGGAGAAATAAATAGGTAAATGCATAAACACATAATAAGTGTCCCTCATTATGATTTCAGCGTTCCTTTTCAGATTAGGAACTTTAGGATTCTCCAAATCTCCAGTTTCTATGGAAGGCTAAGAGATTATTCCTGCCCTTCATTCTTTTAGCAAAGGGGGAAAATATGTTGTATCAAAACCCACAATGACAAACAAACAAATATTCACTCTGGGTTTTCTGGATTCTGAACATTTCTGTAGAATTGACTCAGACATTAAAACTAGCAGATGACATCTCTGTACTGTCCATCTCAGGTGACACCAAGTGCAGTAGGTGCAACTTTTGCTGGCTTTGTTGTGATGAAGACACTGTCAACTTTGTGCGATTGAGTTGCAATCTCAAGCCAAGATTATACCTGGAAAGATGATTTCCTCTTAACTAGTGGTCTTAACACACTAGTGCCCCTGAGCTCCTTGAAGACTTGTTAGAATGCAGCTTCCAGGGCCACAAGCAAACCTACCAAATAAGAATTTCTGTGGAGACCTGCCTCAAGAAATTGTATTTTAACATGTACCTTAAGTGATCTTGAAGCGGATTGTACTTGGTTACAACATGATTGGAAAACTTCAGCCATAACTAAAGGTCCAAATGAAGGAGATGCATACAGAGACCTAATGAACTTTGTCCAGTCAATCCAATGTAATCAGAGACCTGTTCACCCCGCATGCATGCTTACCAATTTCCAAAGTAATGCCTGTCCACATACATTCTATGGCCACTGCCATGGAAGATGATGCATCTGGCTGGAAGAACATGATGCTCCTCAGGTGTATTTTACAGAGTGAGCATAAAGTTTAAGCATGCTCTATGGGATGGTGAGCCATTCTGCTTATTTGGCATGTTTGAGGAATTGAAAACTTAAACTTCTTTTTTTTTTTTAAAGATTTTATTTATTTATTTGACAGAGAGAAACACAGCAAGAGAGGGAACACAAGCAGAGGGACTGAGAGGGGGAGAAGCAGGCTTCCCGCCGAAGCAGGAAGCCCGATGTGGGTCTCAATCCCAGGTCTCCGGGATCATGACCTGAGTCGAAGGCAGTCGCTCAACCAACTGAGCCACCCAGGTGCCCCGAAAACTTAAACTTCTTGATGCAGTATATTGAGGAGAAGGATTTCTACTAGATAATATAAAGGCAGACATGGAGTAGATCATGGAATAACTTGTAGATTAAAGTAATGATTTTTATTGTATTTTGAGAGCTAAGGGAACCTTTATCAATGACCACTTTTGCCACTGTGTAGAGAATGTGTTACAGGAGGCATGAGTGGAAGCACACAGATGGGACAGGTTAACACAGTCAGTCTGCACATGAAAGAACAATGGTGTGATTAAAATGAAGCAACAGAAGTCAAAAGAAGAGTTTGGATTCAAGATGTACGAAGAGAGAATAAGCAAGATTTGGAAATAAGTTGAAAGTAATGAAAATGGGTGAAGGAGGGAATCAAGATCCTTTAAAGATTTTGGATTGGGAGAAATAGGATTTATGGTACCAGTACTGAAATTCAAAAAAAAAAAAAAAAATGTGGGACCCGGAAACAACTTAGAAGATATGAAGACTCAAGAACTTTATTTTGAATCTCTTAAAGTTCAGGATGTTAGATACGAGTCAGCTTCGCGGAAAAGACATCTGGATAAAGATGTATATTATGAATCAGCAGCATAAAAAATGAAGGATCTCTATAAAAGGAAGCATTTCTGCCAATCCACAGAGATTTGAACAGCCTGAGAAACAACAATTACCACTTTTCTAGTTTATATATTGTTTCTTGTAAAATTTCATTTGAAGGGAGAGTTTTCTTTCAAAGAATCGTTTTGCCATGACACCAGCAGTGTCAACATAATCTGAGAGCGTGTTAGAAATATAGACTTGCAGGCCCCATGCCTGACTTACTAAATTAGTATCTACATTTTGACAAAATTCCTAGGTCATTCATATACACACGGAAGTACAAGATAATACTACTCTAGTTTATGAAATGGTGGAGAAGAGGAAAATGAATTAAGGGAAGACAGTACTACCACTATGCATGGGGAGCTGGGGTGTCTGAGCTGGCCTCCAGGGTTTTAAAACAACTCTAATCAAACGTTAATATGCATTTGTGTGCTGCTGCTCCCCACATTATGCAAAAGGATGGCCATTACCATGAGAAAGATGCTAGTCTTCATTGAGGTCCAGAATAATATTTTCTTCATCTACATATCATCAGTACCTATCTAGGATTTTTATGTAAATGTCAGTATGTAGTGTCTCAAGAGGAAACTGAAGGCAAGTGACCAAATTCAGAGTGATTTTTTTCATCTAGAACTGTAAACTGTGTAACTAAGGCTATCTTAGAGATTAATTCAGTCCTTTTAGCTAGCAGGTATTTGAAAGGCGACTCTTGGGAGGAAAACCAAAAAAACAGACTCTTAACTACAGAGAACAAACTGAGGATTGCTGGAGGGGAGATGGGCAGAGGGATGGGTTAAATGGGTGATGGGGATTAATGATGATCACTATAAAGTCTATATCCGAAACTGATATTACACTGTATGTTAACTAATTGGAATTTCATAGAAACTTGAAAAAAAATAAAATAAAATAAAGGAAGGACTCTTGGAAGAATTTTCTCAGTTCATTGTTTGATCTAATGAATTTATATCACTTTAATTCCAGACCACTTGTTTTTTCTCAACTGCTCTTTTAAACTTCCATGTGTCATGAAGTGAATACAAGGTCCATAGGCTTTGTAGCTGTGTATCAAAGTCTCTAAATTACTTTTTATTATTCTTTGATATTATAATATAATTTGACTTCTACAATTATGTCTTTTTAGTTAAAAACATTTTTTAACAAAAGCTAAATGACCATTTATGTCCATTTTGTCTGTATGAATAGTTAATATAAACACATCAAAATAAGTCACAGATTAATTAAATTAAGAATATGTATAGATTTCTAAAAAGTTTTATTCATAAATAAGTATTGCAGCTACCCCCATAGGCACAGGATATACCATAACAAAAGATGTGATTTGGATGTTGAGACCAGTAACACACACCAAAGGGTTCTAAGAAGGTTCATTGCTCACATACTGAGGCTCTCTGGGAAGAGCAGGGAGGCTTTCAGGCAGATCCAAAATGGCTTAGGTGATCAGAGAAAGGAGATTATCTGGACTTTTATTTTGATTATAGGGTGAAGCTGGGGTGAGGGTTCCAGTGCACATGGAGAGGGCTGATAGTATTCAAACTCTGCTGGCACTAAATGTGGAAGCCCCTGGGCTTTCTTCTCAACTTGCCCAGGTGTGCAGTAGAATGAGGAGGCGGAATGGTGTGGTATGAAAGCTATCAGCAGTGAAATATTAAAAATGGAGTCAGAGTCTTATTACAATAAGAAACATGCATTTTTATCTTAAATACTTAGAAGCATTGGTAAAAGATAACTTATGAATAATTTTGAGAAATTTGAAATATATACATCATGTATTTTCCAACAGCTGAACTAATTGCAATCAATAACTACTAAGGGACTTAAAAAAATGTCAACATAGAGGCAAGTGTAATAATGTCTTTTTTAATCCAAATTGTTCCCCATTATCTTTTATATGTTGCAATCTATTTCTCAGAGTTCAAGATGTTTTTCGCAGTTACAAGGTTTATAATTTAAAACATTCTAGGGCACCTGGGTGGCTCAGTGGGTTAAAGCCTCTGCCTTTGGCTCAGGTCATGATCTCAGGGTCCTGGTATTGAGGCCCACATCCGGTTCTCTGCTCAGCAGGGAGCCTGCTTCCTCCTTTCTCTCTGCCTGCCTCTCTGCCTACTTGTGATCTCTCTCTCTCTCTCTGTGAAATAAATAAAACCTTTAAAAAAATTTAAAAAAAACCAAAAACATTCTAAAGAACATGCAAATATTTTATTTGGTGTAAACAGCTTAATCAGTGATATTTTATTATTTTAAATTACTTCAAATATTTTTCATCTTTTAAAAAACTCTACCCTTTTAGCTAACCTTATTTACAAATTTGACATTCACATTAAAGTAAAATGGTTATAAATCCACAAAAAAGTGTTTCAAAATTCTTGAGGTTTTATTATGATTAAAAAATAAGTATGTGACTCATCTTCTTAATATTGATTCTTATCTTTTAACCTAAAGAAGCCTTCACTATATTAGCAGATGTTTATCCTAAAACCTCAGCATTTCCACAATGATGAGAAAATAGAGGTTGAAAAGTTCTGAAATTACTCATGACTTTACTGTTTCTACTTTTAGAACAGGACTGACCTTTCTCAGATATAGGTTTTGAAGGAAACATTCACATGACTTTGGGGACTTTAAAAAATTAGGAACTTTACCCTTGAGTTTGATATGATTGATGTCCATACATTTTTCACTTTATAGCCATGGTGAATGGTTATGATAAAAATCGATGTTATTTTGATACTTTGATGCTAAAAACTGTAAACAATATTCTTTTCTAGAAATAGCACAAATGTCTATTATAGAAATATAAGACTGGTTAATCAAATCTTGGTTACCTAGAAATTATCATTTCTATTACATACTTGTTTTGTGTATGTGTCCTCTCTCCCTAAGATTTTGAGACTTAAAAATGTATGTGAAAGAACAGTGCTTTATCTATGTAAACTGTCATGTGTTGAAAGAATCTTGGAACACTGAAAAAAATAAAATAAATTTAAAGTAAAAAAAAAGAGAAGGAACATTGTGAAGTTGGAATTTGCATTTCTTCTTTTTAAAAAAGAGCAAGAATATTTCTGCTGTTGAAATTTTAGTACTCATCAGGCCTGTTCAAAATTTACTTTGTCCTTCATATTTACCCTGGTCTACCTAAATATATTTAGTCTTTCCTCTACTTAAAGATTTCAACAACTACAAACAAAAAAACACAACCAAGCTCACAGATACAGAGAACAGACTGGTGGTTGCCCGAAGCAGAGAGTGGGAGGAGGGCAAAATGGGTGAAGGGGGTCAAAAGGCACAAACTGCTGGTAATAAAATAACTAAGTCATGGAGATGTAATGTACATCATGGTGACTACAGCTAATAATACTGTAGTACATTTTTGAAAGCCACTGAGAAAAGAGATCTGAAAAGCCCTCATCACAAGAAGAAAAATGTGTAACTATTTATGGGGACCGATGTTAACTAGATTTACTGAAGTGATCACTTCACGGTATACAGAAATATCAAATATTTTGTTGTATACCTAAAACTAATAAAATTTTATATATCAGTTATCTCTAAAAAAAGACTTCACTGTTTATCCTTCATTTATAGCATTTAAACACTCTGTCTTGATTATTGCTTTGAATATATTTAACTCTACTGAAGTTGTACTACAAAAATTTAGTCTTGGATTAAAGATCCATATATAAAAATGAAACTACAATCTTTACAAGATTAAAAAGCTCTCCATGCAGGTTCAGGAAAGCAAAGTATGGAAAACCAGAAGTTATCACTGATGCAGTGCTTAGTGTTCCTCAAATGAGAATGTTGGTACCCTGGAAATGTTTAAATGCCAACTTGATAGAGACAGGACCACCAAGTATTCAATTTATGTAAATACTCAGGTTTTAGTCACCTCATCAGCAGAGGAATTTTGTCTAGCTGAGATACTGATGGAAGGTAATCCTCAATCAGAAACACTAAATAAATTTTTTTTAATCATTAAAACCTTGATTTTGGCAAAAAAGGAGATTATTTATTGTCATTATTTTAATGCACAGTTTTTTTTTATGTATTTTAGTGGTGATGAAATATTTTGCCACCAGAAGATTAGATATACAATTACTTATATAGCTATCTAATTGTTTATGAGATTTTTACCTTCAACTTTTCAGTCCATTTGAAATTTGACAGTTTGAGGTATTTATATGTTTCTCCTTAATATTAATTAATGATGCTACTATTATTGATTTTGAATTTATTGATCTTAATTATTATATATAATGAATGATTTCTCAAATGGTTTGAAATATAACCTTCATTATTTACTAATTAACTTGTGTGAGGCAAAATAAATAAATATTTCTTCAACTGCTGGGACAGAATTTCTTTTAGTACAGAACTTTCTCTCTCTTTTTTTTTTTTTTAGTTTTTTTTTTTTAAGTAAACTACAGGACACCCATGGGGCTCGAGCCATGACCCTGAGATCAGGGTGACATGCTCTACCAACTGAGCTAGCCAGCACCCTCGGAATTTTATTTAAGGGCAAACATTTTGACAGTTACTTAGGGATGGAAGATGATTCTTTGAAATCATGGGTCAAGATGTATTTGCTCTGAAGACATAAGCTAAAAAAGGGGGGGGGGGGCAGAATTCCTAAAAAGGGTAGTGGCAAAACGAGGTGAGGAGAATATCAAATAACAGAGCAAGTCCTAGGTGAAATGTTAGGATAGTTGGTCTGGTGGCAGAAGGACTTTGAAGAATGGAGATTTCTCCCTCTTTTATTCAACAAATATTTATTGAATGCTTATGGCAAAGACATTAATCTGAGTAATGCAGATATTAGGTGACAAAATTCTAATATGTTTTGGTGGGAGGGAAAGACAAAAAATACAAAGTCAATAGAATAAATAAAAATTTCTAAAACCAATATTTAGAAAACAAAACACTAAACAAAATAATGACAGACTGTGCTTGATATGGAAAGTGAGATGAGATGGATAGTTAAGACATCCTAAAATATTTCTATTCCTGTCACAAAAAAATTCTGTCATACTCAAACTGCTACGAAGTCCAATATTCAAGCAATAAGAATGACTTCCCTCAGTAGGCTAATACGGAATATACAAAAGAGAAGAAGGGACAGGAACTCTGAGACTGAAGTGATTATAACACATTAAGCCCTGGAATTGAGAGGTCAGCAAGGGACTCACAGCTAGATAGCCGTGAAAAGAGGGATGAACCCAGCTGGAATGTAACTTATATTTACATACATACTCTGTATTCTACCTCATTTATCTTGCACCCATTCTCATAGTGATAGGGAACTCTATTCATTTAAGCACTATTGTAATTTATTGATAATAGGTTTTAATTATTTGACTTCTTTTGAAGCATTTGGTTTTTATATTAAAATAATTCACCATATTTTTAAATATTTATTTATTTTTTTTATTTTAGAGAGAGAGAGAGCATGCAAGTGGCAGGAAGAGGCAGAAGGAGAGAGAGAACCTCAAGCAGGCTCCATGCTCAGTGTGGAGCCTAAAGCAGTCACGATCTCATGATCCAAGATCATGACCTGAGCTGAAACCTATGCCACCCAGGAGCCCCTTTTAAGATTGAAAATGAATTTTAATGGCAACATATAAAATACATTTCAGTGTCATGTGATCTTATGAATTATTATAGCATACTTATTGTTTTCAAAGTTCCTTCAAAATCTATGTAAATGTGAGAAGGCATTAATAGGAATAATTATTAGCTCAATGCCTAGGAAGCTAAAGATAATTTAATGGGCCAGAAGGCAGAAATTAGTAAGTTCCCCTTATAACCAAATCCATATTAATTTAAGCTTGTCCTTAGTTGAAATATAATTCTTAGATAAAGAAGCTACCAGTATGAAACTTTTTTTTTTAAGAGTTTATTTATTTGACAGAGAGAAACACAGCGAGAGGGGGAACACAAGCAGAAGGAGTGAGAGAGGGAGAAGCAGGCTTCTTGCCAAGCAGGGAGCCTGATGTGGGGCTTGATCCTGGGACTTGGGATCATGATTTGAGCCCAAGGCAGACGCTTCACGACTGAGCCACCCAGGCGCCCCAGGATGAAACTTCTTAAAAGGAGCCACAGTTGCCTATCACTACCCCAAAATAACCTGTAGATGAATAAAGAAAGGAAGTATACAGAAAACACATACAGTTGTGCTTATTCTTCTTAAAATATAATTGCTCTTAGCACACTGCCACACACGCATTCATTCTTTTAAATTTTCACTGAGTAATTTCATTCTATTGTGCATGTGAAATAGATGAGGAAGAGATGACATAAAACATAAACTATCAAAAATAATATTTTATGTGCTACCTATAATCCTTATTGAAAATATTTTAGTTTCTGGGGCGCCTGGGTGGCTCAGTGGGTTAAAGCCTCTGCCTTCGGCTCAGGTCATGATATCAGGGTCCTGGGTTCGAGCCTGCATCGGGCTCTCTGCTCAGCAGGGAGCCTGCTTCCTCCTCTCTCTGCCTGCCTCTCTGCCTACTTGTGACCTCTCTCTCTGTGTCAAATAAATAAATAAAATCTTAAAAAAAAAAAAAGAAAATATTTTAGTTTCTGGAGTAAAATGTAATGTAAAACTTACTGATAAAACAGTATAGATATGTTCATGATTGTGACTTTGGAGCACTGAAAGAAAGGTAAATGACAAAAATTTTCTAGATTTGAGTTTTCCTTATATCTAGCCATTTTGCTTTTTGCAATACATGAGGGTGACAATTATATTAATCATTTCTTATTTTAATTTTTATAATATTATTTTCTCTCCCATCTCTGATAATGTGACTAGGTTATGAAAAAATATATTAGTTCAGGTTCTGGCTGAAAAATTGACATGAGTGAAGATATAGAATTTTTTATATCTATTTCTCTATTCTGATGGCAAAGAGATTATGCAAAGAAAATCCTGAATCAACGTTATAAATTAGGGAACATATCAGGTACATGTTGGAACATTTCTAATTAGACATGGGACATGACCTATCAAATAGAAGGAAGCATCTTGGATAAAGTTGTAAGTCTTCCGTGGGAAGGCAGTATCCTGAGAAAGTAATATTAGGAAACCTATAAAAATAATTATATCTATGAGTCAAAAGGTAAATGTTTGATAGTTTATTATCTAATTTTATAGTATTATTTAAAAATTAATAATTTAATACACTTTCCTTTCTACATCAGAAACTAATAATCAACAACTTAATCAAATAAAAAATACTAGACTTTACATTTAATTTAGAATCATAGAAAGATAATTATGGGCATATTAGTCAATGCAGCAAAATAAGAAAAAGTATACATTTATAAATTTTGAATAATTTTATAATTTATGCATTATAATTTCTGTGAAAGTAAAAACAACATAAAATTATTTCCAGATGTTATGATCATATTTTGAGAAACCTAAGAAATAAAATGAAAACAAATTATCCTAAAAATGTTCAGTATGTTAAAAAATATTCTTTATGTGGGCCAGAAATTATCAGTTAGAAATACTGAAAAGTAAAATATGTCATTCAGAAAATCACAGCGTATTATGAACTATCTAGGAATAAACACAGAAGACCTATTCAATTTTATTGTAAAATGATTTTTAAAAATTTCAAGTGGAGTACTTCATATGTTTACGGCAAGAAATGATTCAATATTGAAATAAGTCTCTCTGGACACACACATGCACATGCACACACACACACACACACACACACACACACACACAAGCAGCCCTTGTTTTGTATGGTTCTGATATGCAAAAATTTCAGTGACTACAATTTAGTTAAATAACAGCAGTCTCCAAACAGCACAATTCAAGTATCATTTACCATTTTATATTAGCTCTTTAGTCCACACATCACTATGTGAAAAACAGATGCACATGACAATCAAATCAAAGAAGTTTTTAAAAACATGGTGAGTGTGCCTGGGTGGCTCAGTGAGTTAGGCATCTGACTCTTGATTTCAGCTAAGGTCATGATCTCAGGGTCATGAAATCGAGCCCTATTCAGGGTTCCATGCACAGCACAGAATCTACTTAACTCTTTCCCTCACTCTTCCTCTGCCCCTCCTTCCTTCAAATAAATAATCTTTTTTAAATAAATAAAAATTTTAAATTTAAAAAGTTGTTTGAATTGATTAAAAAAAATAACTTAATGCACATAAAATGGTTAGTAGATGGCTTAGCACATAGTAAATGCTCAATAAATGGTAACAAGTATAAATAACTTAGAATGGGAAATAATACTCTTTTGTCCCCAGATATGTGATTGTTCATAATCAGATGTAGTTTTCAGCTGTTTCTTAAACTACAATAAAGTTTGGAACTATTTCAAATATAAATCTCATTAGTAAGGAACAGACTCAGTGGATGCTAAAAGTTACATTATAAAGTTAGTAAGTAAAGTAAGTAATGTCCTCCTTAATATTAATTAGAAAACCTGTGGTACTCTTGACTAGTCTTTTCATTGGCTCAAAACTTATTTCTCCAATTCAGGCAAGATTATCTTTCCATTCGTTCATCTAACATTTATTCAGTGTGTCCAATATGACAGTGTCCAATGAGGAGGATACGAGTTGGCCTGTCTCAACTAGCCTCTTAATCGTGAATGTCCATCAAATAACCGGATTCTCTCTTACTCTTTGTCTATGCTCCTTCCTTCCTTCCTTCTTTCCTTCCTTCCTTCCTTCCTTCCCTCCCTCCCTCCCTCCCTCCCTCCTGCCTTCCTGCCTTCCTGCCTTCCTGCCTTCCTGCCTTCCTGCCTTCCTGTCTTCTCACCTCTTTTCCAAACCTTCCCTGGTAAAGAATAGATTTTGATAACATCGTGTCTACCTTCTTTCATAATATAACCTATAAAGTCTAAATTTTCCCAAAGTGACTAAACTATAAATTGGGATCACATATCTGACAAATTAATTAAATGATGTTGAGGTTTTTCTGATTAAAAGTCAGAACAGGGGAACAGTTTATCACAATCTAATACAAATCTTAATCACTTCCTTTTTCCCTTCCCCCAGTTGCACATGCCCTGTGCAAATTTGCCATTTCTCTTGTTCATTCTATTCCTCTTTTATGTTGCTCTTTAAAATGTTACATTTTATACCCAATAGTGTTCACACTCTACAAGGTTTTTATCACTTAGATAAAAGCAATCTACTTGATGCACAGCTGGTTTCCAGTATGATCTAATTGCTTTTGTGATATGTCTCAGACACCTAATGCCACACAGAGCAATGCTGAGCTTTTTCACATAAGTAAATTAAATTACTTGCAGATGAACTTGTTTTATAACATGTATCTGGGAAAAGTTTCAGCTCATTTAGTCAAATGTCTAACATCAAATTCCATTGAAAACATGCCTGCATTCACTAGATAGTCTATTGTGTATCTTACATCTTTGATTTATTTTGGTTTCTTACCATATATTCCTATACTAATCAAAGTTTATAATTAAAGAAGTTTAGCTGAGCTCTACTTTTGTTTGGTTTGCATGATTATTTTACTGTTATTAAAAGAAGCCATATCACTTAAAGTCCATGAACCTGGATTTCTGAAAATTAGCTAATTGCTTTTAGTTTTATATCCCTACACCATTTTTAAGGGATCAAATTTTGTCATCTTGCTTTAGATTATGTTTATTTTAAGTTTTAAATTAGAAGATTGCAAGTTGAATACCATATGTTTATTAAATGTTTGCATAGTTTTATATATAAGTGAACGCTTTTTGTTTTTATTTTATGCAGTACTTGGGGTAAAAAAATACATCATGAAAGAGTATCAAATAAAACAAAACAAGTAATGGCTCCACTAAAAGTTTAACATTATTACCTTCATCTTTCACTTTAGTAATTGAGATTTTGGTAAAAATAATCATGTTTATTCCACCCATTACTTGTTATTATCTTAATCTAATGAACTATCAAGCAGAAGCCTGGGTTGGATGCAACTAGTCACAGAGAGACATTTTGCAGACAAAATAAAATAAAAGCACTTACTCCTAATTATTTAAGAATTGAGAAACTGACATTTATAGAAATTTTTAAATTGTGATGTAGGAAAACCAAGTATAAGTTTCACTGAAGTAGCCATGTATATTATATGATTATTCAAACCCATCAATACATGTATATAAAATATTTGCCTACAATTTACAAAAAGTGGTAACTACTTATGATAACTGCATTTTTTTGTATATTCAGCATAAAATCACTAAATAAGCTTTTAAAGCTCTAAGATGTGTACTATGTATAACAAGAGAATAAATTAGTTACTAATGAGTATTGGAGGCAATCAAATAGACTAGGGGACTAAAATGGAAATATAATGACAAAGATGGATTAAGAATATTGATGAGAGAGAAGCACAATTAGAAATTAGATACTAAAAGCAAACTGTCATAGGACTAATCAAGTAGATGTGACATTTGAAAAAAAATTCAATAGGCTGTATTCACTTGAAATGGCATAAAATATATGTGTTACATTTGTGCACAAATGAATTTAAAGATATTTGGGCAAAGTTTAGAAACACTGAAGCACTGATTATATATGCAAATGTAGTCATGATTGGAAGAATTCAAACCATATTACAAGGTAGGCATTTACCGGTGGTGCCTGGGTGGCTCGGTTGGTTGGGCGACTGCCTTGGGCTCAGGTCATGATCCCGGAGAGACCGGGGATAAAGCCCCACATCGGGCTCCCTGCTCAGCGGGAAGCCTGCTTTTCCCTCTCTCACTCCCCCTGCTTGTGTTCCCTCTCTGACTGTGTTTCTCTCTGTCAAATAAATAAGATCTTTAAAAACAACAACAACAACAACAACAAAACAAGGTAGGCATTTACCTAACTTTGTCCGTGAGGCCCCTTTCCAGGTTGCTGTGTGCACCATGGCACAGGGCCCAAGCAGAAAAGAGTGGTCTATCAGGTCTGAGAAAGACAACAAGGTGGAAATCACAGTCTCCAGGAGATTTAGAAATTGGAAGGCAAAATCTTGAGACAAAAGGACCAAAAGCTTGGTATGTGGGGACAGCAGCAAGTAAGTGTATTTGACACATCCCTGAAATTTAAAGAGTCAAGGCGTTGCAGGACCTCAGCAAGTGATCAGGAGTGAAAGGAAAGCCAGCCAGGCTGTCCACCTGCAGCCTATCAGAGGCTCTTGTTTCCTATAGACCTCATTCATACTTGGACCTTGTGGAAGGTTGTCAAGAGGTTATTATTGAAAGGTTTTCTAATAAGGGACATATTCTCAGCAGAAAGAACAGTGTCACTGTAGACATTGAGTGATGGAAGTGGGATATTATATATTCCTTTCCAGAGGACATGCATCATCCTTTAAAAGAAAACCACAAGAATATTTCTAACACTAAAGTATTCCTAACAATCGGAAAATGTCTACACACACACACACACACACACACACACACACACACACAGTCACCTTTAACCACCTACTAAAATTGGAGAGTACCACTATCGAACTGCCAGGACGGTCATCGAGAGGATGTGACTGGCCAGTTGACCAGTGAGCTGAGCTTGGCAACTGAAGGCTCCTCACCCGCTCCCTGTCCTTGGTATGTGGCTCCTGCTTGCCGTCCCCACTCCCAGAAGCTGCCCCAAGGACAAATCCTGGACATAGTGACATGGTGTTGAAAGCATCTGGCCAGCATATGTGACTGAACCCAGGTAAGGCCTCTATATAAACTTTGAAGATTTGGCAGGTGGGTGCTGACACCCATTCGCCTTGCTGCTGCCCAAGACAAGCCTCACGTAAGTTCCTTTGCTTATTAAACCTGCTCCCTGCCAATCTGGAGGGGCCTGCCTTCTCCTTCTCTCTCTCCGTGCCCTCCACATGAGGGACTGGTTCACATTTCACCCAGGAAGCTTCCAAGAGGGTTGTAAACCAACAATAAGACAATAGAGTAAGACTTCTCCTATTCCTTACTTTTCCACTCCCCAGTCCCTTCTGAGTCTGTTTGGACTCTGTCATGGAAATCTCACCGCCCTGTGACCTCCGCGCTAGAGAGGCTTCATATTAGCTCTCCAAGGAACAGCCCAGCTGCGCGGTTAGCCAACAGCCAGCATCAGCGGCCAGCATGTAAGTACTTTGCTATCCAGCACATCCATCCATCTTCAAATGACCGAAGCTCCCTCTATCATCTCACTTTGACCCCTGAGCTTCCTCAAAAAGAATTGTATGGAAAAATCATGCTGAAATTCCTGACATACAAAGTCATGAGCAAAAGAAAAAAAATGTAATCACTTATTTTTGGGTAATTTTTTATATGTCAATAGTAATTAAAACAAGAAAGTTCTGATCATTTGGATTATTCAGAAAATATTCACTTTCACAGATGCTGGACTTAGACTCAGGATTTGCTTTGGCCAGAGAAAAATTCTTGAAATGGGTCTGTACAGTGGACCTTGCCCTCTCACATTCTTGCTATTGAGAGGAGAAGAAACTTATGACCCTTTATACGTGGGTGCAGAGTGAACACATGAAGTGCAGAATAGAGCCTGGTTAGCAGCAAGAAGCCAAGCCCAAGCAGACACACAGCCTGACACGCAGCTATCCATGCGAGCCCAGAGCAGCAGAACTCCCTGCACCGAGCTGCAGATATTAAGCCTGTGTAGTGCAGGTATTATGGCACTGAGATTCTGTAAATGCCGTGCAGTGATTTTACAACAAAGCTGCCTGATAACAGCCGCTTACTCTGGGAACAATATATGGGTGTTATTTAGGGGGGATGTGAAAATCAGAGATGGAGAAACTATGGTTCAACTAAAATAAGGAGTAACCCCATTTTTAAAAAAATATTTTATTTATTATTTAACAGAGAGAAAGACAGCTAGAGAGGGAACACAAGCAGGGGGAGTGAGAGAGGGAGAAGCAGGCTTCCCGCCGAGCAGGGAGCCCGATGCAGGGGCTCAATCCCGGATCTCCGGGATCATGACCTGAGCCGAAGGCAGTCGCCCAACCAACTGAGCCACCCAGGCGCCCCGAATAACCCAATTTGCATAGCACAACAGTGGTGATGAAAAACAAGAGATTTGGGGATGTACCTGAAATAGTGGTAGTTTCATCTAGAAAAAACAGAAGAGGAAAAAAAAGCAGTGGCTCCAGAAGAGTGGAAAAAGCAGTGGCTCCAGAGTGGAAGACAGCTATATAAGGCTAATGTCCTAGGGTACAGACTGTAGAGTACACAGGATCACCAAACATTAGAAACTTAGCAGGTACAGACTTTTAAAAATTTATGGAAAGTAAGGAGTGCCTGGGTGGCTCCGTGGGTTAAGCATCCGACTCTAGCTTTTGGCTCAGGTTCTGATTGCAGGGTCCTGAGATGAGCCTTGGGTCTGGTGGATGTGGAGCCGGCTTAAGATCCTCTCTCTCCCTCTCCTTTAGCCCCTTCCCACCCCCCATTCCCTAACCTGCTTGCATGTGCCTGCACATGAGCACTTCCTCTCTCTCTTTCTCCCAAAGAAATAAATCTTAAAAAAAAAAAATTATGGAAAGCAAAATACGCTGAAGACTATCCTTAATAACCTCAAAATAAGCTGAAGTGACCTAGTGACCTCATCTACACATCACAAGGAGTTTTTAACCATCTCCACTTCCCACTGGAAAAGCACACAAACATGGAGCAAGGCCCCATTCACATGCTAACTTCCCTTCCCATCCTCTCCCTCATCTCATCTGATCTGATCTTAGTCAAGCCACCAAGAAGAAAGGAAACATTCTCCACTCTCTCTTCTATTTTGTTAAGTCAGGATATAGCCTGCCTAGCTATGCTCTGCAACAAGTAGTTGAACATATAATTATCCAGCACTGCAATTTTAAAATATACCATTAAACAATCATAACTGTATTGTCTCCACTTTCATTAACATATCGTAATTTAGTTCTTTGAAAGGGTGATTTGGCCTTAAGAATAGTTTTGAGAGAACGGTTTGAATTTTTTCTCCTTAAACAGGTGTTAAGATTTTCCTTCTCTTAAATAGGAAAAATGATCCGGACAACCCACTTCTAAATGTTAGTGTTCAGCTTTCATTTGCAAGAGCTCATAGAGAGCTGCCCTCTGACTAATCAAAACTCACTTATACCACTGAATATGCTGATTGTTTACCTTGATTTTACATTTCAGTTTTCATAGTAATGCTGCATAAATAGCATGTACAAACTTTAGGGCCTCTTATGTTAACAGGGAATACAAGATTTTGATATGGTTTTGTTGAAATACATAGATTCTGCCTAACATGTCTTCCTCCAGTACAAAATTTCTTATTACCCAACTTCCTTTTAGCCACATTTTTGGATCTGATTGTCAGAAAAATACACATCAAAGAAATGTAGTGCAAACTCAGTCCAGGCTGCCTTTAAAATATATTTGGATCAATATGAAAAAAAAAAAAATCACAGAAAAAAAGAGAGAGATCGTCCTATGCTGACAGTTAGGATGGTTTCTGAATGTGTGAATACTTATTATTGTGAAAGCTTGTGAACATTTAATTAAGTTGCCTTATCTTTTGCCTTAAATTCTTAAAAAGACAACCATATTAATCCAGCCTAATAATCACTTCGGAATTTTAAAAGTCTATTGACTTTTTTTTCTCTAAAATCTCTTCAATAAGATCTGTCCCTACAGAATTATATAAAAGGGCAAGATGTCTTTGTAGCCTTGGCTCTTTCAGGCATTTGGCAGTTTAATGACTCATTGTACTTATAAATGTTCTCAATTAAGCTCTTTTATTTTAATTCTGTAATTTAATCTATATCATTACATTTCACACAGAATTTTCTCACTTCTGCTACCTGATTCACACATCATTAAATGTCTACTTATGCAGTTGATAGTCTCTTATAAACATCAAGCATGTTTTCCCTACTTGGCCTTTGATAATCTTTTGTAATGGATCTCTTCTTTGAAATGGACAGAAGTGATTTTTCACATGTCATATATCTATAACATTACCCATTCATCTTAAAATCAAACTTCAATTGCACATATACTGATACCAAGAAATAACTATTACTAAAGGATAATACTAAAAATTAATTATGTCCCTTGGATTTAGTTTTGCCCAAATCCTAGAGATGTTAATATTGAAGCAGCTTTTTGTTTACCAGGATATTCGTTTCCCACAGGATAGTTTGAAACTTTGGATCAGATGTACAGCTGAGCATAAAAAAAATACATATAATTTTACACTGAAGCATAAACTGTAATAGATATAAAATTCTTTAAGATTTTATTTATTTATTTGACAGAGAGAGAGAGCACAAGTAGGCAGAGAGGCAGGCAGAGAGAGAGGAGGAAGCAGGCTCCCTGCTGAGCAGAGAGCCTGATGCTGGCCTCGATCCCAAGACCCTGAGATCATGACCTGAGCCAAAGGCAGAGGCTTTAACCTGAGCCACCCAGGCACTCCTAGATATGAAATTCTAATGGAAGTTGTCAAACCAAAATATAATCTTCCAAAAGTTAATTTTGAGAACTTTTTCTAGGATTCTTGACTCCCTTCACCTACTTTGAGAATATAAAATAATCAAAGGGGAAGCACTGCAAGGAAATTTTCTTTGATGAGGGCTTGTGCCTCCCTCTGAGCATTCTGCCCTGTCAAAGGGCAGATGTGAGGCCTCTCTCCCTTCGGGCCACAGAAGGCCTCTGTGGTAGGGCTCAGATATAAGCTCCCTGAGATTTGCAGACATGGGAGATGAAGTCTGACTAATGTCTGATAAAGTCAAAGCTACCTAGGAACTGGGATAAGACGCTTATATAGAAAATCTGGAGACCAAGGAGAAAGCTGATAGACTGGAGGCAGATCTAAGGAGGACCATTGCCATGAGATAGATTTGCCTCAGACTTTTCAGACATGAGTTGCACAAATGTTTTCTAGAGATGAGTGTCTCGTATAATGGAACCACTAAGAAGCTGGAGGTATGATTCCTGATATCCTGGGAATCAGAAATGGTTATCCATGAGGGAAGGTCAAGGGGGAAAGACAGCAAAAATTCCCCAAAGAGCCCTGGAGAGAGTTCGTTTTAACCAGCTGCCAGGCATGGGAAGCTGGAAAGGTTCCACAAATAGAGTTTATCCAATTACCTTAAATCTCCTCCCTCTCTTTTATCTTGAATATAATTGAAGGCAAAATGTAAGGTGGCCGTGGAAAATCTGGAATAACTCTGAGGCAAGAAGAGCAAACCTCAGGTCAAGTTTGATGTTTTTATTTTTGTAAAGAACTTGAAATTCTAATTACTAAATTAAAACAGTATTTGAAAATTAAAATGTCTTGAAAGATTTACCTATAAGCAAACAGAAAAAACAGGGACCAACCAAAGCTTTCAAACAAGACCAGGGAATTTTTACCCCAACTTAGTCCATTTTAAAGGAATGATGGCTGACAAAAAAGATAAATAAATAAAATAAAATAGGGGTGTTATTATATCATGAATTTTGCTTATTCAGCATGAAGATGACATAATTTTTGAAAGATTATAAAAAAGGGCCTTGTATGACTGAAAATGTATTTTACCTTATTAAAAATAATGACATTTTATGTTTTTAAAATATGATAGTAAAATTAAATAATTGCTGATATTACAAGATTCCAAAAATTATATTAGTTGAAATTTATTTTAATAAATGTTAGGGTTTGGACTTAACTGGAGTTTCATACCAGAATAAATAATATTAATTGGCTGTTTCTAAACATTTTTCTTTCAACAAGCATTAAAAGAACATCTTCCATGCTTATCCAGGGGGAGGCAGTCTGTTGGTTTTGAATAGTCAAATACTCAAATTAATACAAACTGACATTTCTAGTTTACTTGTGTACTATGAAAGAAGTAATTTATTACCTCCAATACCAGAAGAGAAAAAAAATCAAAGCTCAGAAAGTTCAGTTTCTCCAAATCACACCACGAGCAAGGTCAGAAGTACGAACCGGTCTCTTTGACTCCAAAGGCTGTACTCTTCCCTCTACATTTTATGGTGAGCCAGAAAAATTCATAACATACTGCATATTTTTCTAATGGAATTAATTAAAACCAAATTGAGTTATCAATATATTACTGAACTAAATTACTTTACAAAAGTCTTGATAAACAAAACAAAAACACTAAAATTTCTCAGAGCATACCGAATTTAGTTGTTTGAAAAAACGAAACAAAGTGTTTATTTGAATGGTTTGTTAGCAAACTAGGAAAATTCTGACGCTATTCTGAAGCATCCATTCATTCACACTTGCATTCATCAGGTATTTGTTGGGCCCACCATGCCTGGGCACTGCTTTGTAAGCCTGGAAGATTAATCTGTGAACAAGACAATGTTTCTATTCTTATGCAACTTACTTGAAACGGAAGAAGCAAACAAACAAGTTTTAGGTGGTATTGGCTTCTGTGTAATCAGCATTTTCTAAACACAAAATGATTTTAAAATTTGTTTTGAAGCAGATATTTATATTAAGATTGAAACGCAAGGGCTTATTCATTGGCTAAATACATGTCACTGAAAAAGAGACAAGTACTAAAAAAGTCATACCTTCGTATTATTAATAGATACGAAAATACACTTTAATGCTTTCAGCAGCAATATCTTAATACACCACAAGATGGTGACATTACTCTATAAAAACAAGTGTTTCGGTCAAATGGTATAAATATCTCAGTTTTCTAAAGCAAAGGTTGAAGTTTTCAGTTTTTATTTTTTTACTATCTTGAAAATAAAGATGAGATTTCAAAAATATATAATTGTTGAAATCACATCAAAAAGTGATTTTCCAAATTAATTTTTTAAAAATCTATGAGACATTTTAAAACAGTAGTATGAATAATGCATCAACCAGAGCTTTGGCAAACACACTGAAGTTTCGCGTTTAAAATTCTTGACCTAAAGTTACTGTGGCTCATCTGTTATGCTTACACACAACATTTTTTTTTTTTCTTGTGGAGTTTCACTACTTGGACTTACTTCCCTTGGCTGTCCTTGAGAATAAATTGTGAAATGGTTATATGTCAAAATCACTTATAATATCTTGATACCAAAAAAGATTGCATTGATGGCTTCTAATTATGCTAAGCAGATGACTTATTTCAGGCTGATATTTATAAGTGTCAAAAGCTAACAATTTGCAGTAGCAAAGCACTCTAAAATAATTATACATGTCTTCCCTTTACATCAGATTTTATTTTTTGCCTGTTTATCAGATTGTTATCAATTCTTCATTGTATTCATTCCTTAACATTCTCCTCTGAATCAGGAGAATCCCTTTCCAGTGTGGTCCTAGGTTAAGATCTGACAATGAGAGGCTTTCATTTGAGATTTGAAAGACAGAAGAAAAAAAGAAGCCCTTATTTTGCAATGGCATTTGCAAACAGAGAAGCAAGAAGCACGTAGAAGGTAGGCAGGGACTTCCAAAATGAATTCCTATAAATCCTCTATCTCAGTGTTCTAGGCATCTGGGATGAGCAGGTTTTCCTGTTATTATTCAAGTTGATAACATCTAAGTGACCTATTTGAGGGTTGTAGGCAGCTGGCATTATTGTATTTTCGTAACCTCTAGCAGCATTTTTTTTCCTGACCTTTACTCCCCAGCCCATTTCAACAGATGTGTAAGCCCCAACTCCCCGCATTAAAACCACTATTTCTTGGAAGACAGAATGGCATCTGCTTTCCTGATGTGACCCACACTGATATACTCTCTAAATTCTGAAGGAATAAAATGAGAACAGATCATGTGAAAGTGTGTATCTATGTTCGAATTACCAACCTTAAGTTCGTGAGGTGACATAACAACCTCAGAAATACACACCATCACAACAAACCCTCCCATTCAGAAAGAAGAAAGGGAGGCACATAGCCGTCACTGATCCATAGCAATTGTGAATTTCTTTTTTCTTTTTCTTTTTTTTTTTTTTTTAAGATTTTATTCATTTATTTGACAGAGAGATCACAAGTAGGCAGAGAGACAGGCAGAGAGAGAAGAGGAAGCAGGCTCCCCGCCGAGCAGAGAGCCCAATGCGGGCCTTGATCCCAGGACCCTGAGATCATGACCTGAGCCATCCAGACACCCCAGTTGTGAATTTCTGCTGGCCAATTTTGCCAAGAGAGTTTATCTGGAAGATAAAGAATGTTCCTTAGAATCTTGTTCTGCTTGCTCACTAGGAGTAGCTCCCCAATCCTTGTCCATTTGACTTCACCCTCCAGGTTATCCCTTTCTTTTTCTTTTTTTAATTCAGCCACCTCTTGCCAATAGAAATTTAGGCAACTTCAGGTTAACACCTTGAAGAACCTCGGTCTTAATTCAGGTTGGTTGCACTTTGACAGTGTGATGCGTTCAAACACCTTATTGGCCTTTTGTCAATTTTATTCTAATTAATTAAATGTTGCTAGCATTCCAATAGCAATGCCTATAATTAGTTTCAAGATAAGGCTCTGTCTAAAGTTACCTAGCTTTCTTCGTGGAGCTAAACTCTTAAGTCTTTTTGTTCTGAGCCACTTTCTGCAATGAATACATTTGTAGGACCTCAGAGGAAATTTACCCAGAGCACGCCCAGGCCCGGAGGCCCCAGAAAATGGAAAGCTACTAACAAGAAGCTAGAGACAACCAGAAGCTCTACTGGGAGTAAGAGATAATCAGCCACTTCTGCCTCTGTAAACAGGCTTCCCACCACAGGCCCCCTGCACTACTCTCCCTGCCTTAAGCAGCCCGCATGCCCCCTATAGAAGTCTCCTATAAAAGCCCTATAACCCTGTTGCCCCGGGGCCCAAAACTTGGAGCACGGGCTCATCTGGGTTCCCCGGTGTAAAATAAATCTGAGTTCTCCTACTCCAAATGTCCCTTGGTCTCTTGCAGGTCTGATTATTTTCCCTCAACAGGACCACCGTGATCCATTCAGAGTTTTTATTAAAAAGGGGTTTTTGAACACACCTTGGGTTGAATTTTGCTTGTAGGTTGAGTTTTAGTCTTTCTTTGTTATTCAGAGCATTTCTAAATGCATCTTTTTCTGTCTGAATAACGGAAGGAGTTGTAATTTTCAGCACTACAAGAATATGTCTAATAAATTGCGTTTTTGAGCTGACTGAAATATAAAAATATAGGTGAAGTTTTATATTGCCTGATATCAGAAACTGCTATACTCTCTAATGAATTATAATAGTCATTTTTAGAGTCTATACACAAATGCATATTTTTTCTAAATATTGGCAGTTTTATTTTTGTTCAATCCTTACAATTCTTTTTTTAATTCTTTGGGGCTTTGTTGGTTTTCTTTTTTTTTTTTTTTTGGCTTCATTTCACTTGCTGGGATGCTCAATGGAAATGATGTATCCTTTATTCATTCCCAATGTTAGGGAGTAAACTCTCACTGTGATGAGGGAGCAGAAGGCAAGCTGAGAACAAAACACAAGCTGACACCCCATGACCGCCACATATCCGCCCCCCCATTCCGAGGTGGGATATGTGTGACCTTCCTCAGGCACTCCTGGCGACACTAAAGCTAATGTAAGGAAAAACAAATGCTTAACTAATAGAGATCACAGTCCAACAAGCATGAGTCTCCTTCTGTTTACAAAATGTCTTAGTGATTTACAAGAAAAAAGCATTCTTATCAATAAACTGACTTCCAGTCAGAGAGGGAGAGAAACCATAAGACACTCTTGACTCCAGGAAATAAACTGAAAGTCAAGGAAAGGGAAGTGGGTGGGAGATGGGGTAACTGGGTGCTGGGCATTAAAGAGGCCATGTGATATGATGAGCACTGGATGATATACTCAACTAATGAATCATTGAACATTATATCAAAAACTAATGATGACTATACCTTGGCTAATTGAATAAATTAAAAACAAAATAATAACTTGACTTCCAGAAGGAAACTCCCATATTGTCTTAATGTTAATGCCTTACTAGAGAGAAAACAACCTTAACCTGACAATAGCAAGGCCTCCAATATCCTGTAGGTCCTCTTTAGCATACAAAAATTCTTTTGAAAACCTCCCTTTTTCCTTACCCCCAACTCTAAAGTACATAATCAGTCACCCCTCACAACCCAGGTGTAGCAGCATTTTCTGCCCATGGGTCCTGTCCTGTGCTTTAATAAAATTACCATTTTGCATCAAAGATGTCTCAAGAATTCTGTCCTGGCCAATGGCTTCAGACCTTACCCCATCAAACCTCACCTACATTCCAAACTACATCAAATGTTTCATCACTGAATGTGAGGGTAGCCATAACTTATCACATACATTTTATATTAAGGAACTCTCTGCTCCTACTTTACTAAGAAGTTCTTATCACTGATAGATATTGAATTTCCTCAAATGCTTTTTCTGAATCTATTGAGATAATTAAATAATTTTTTTATTTATTCTACTAATGTAGTGAATTACATTATTTGGTCAAAGAATGTAAACAAACAAAACCCTTGAATTTGCAACATAAGCCCAACTGATGTGGGAAACAAAGGCAGAAGAAAAGTTGTTAAATTTCCTAACTACCTAGAGCCCACTGATCAGTGCTTGAAACAGGCAGAGTGACATTCCTCTAGATTAAGTGCCTCCACCTTAATACTTTGCTAAGGACCAAAGGCAATCCCAGCCTGACTGCCCCCCCCCCCCAGGATCCGGTAAGTCTACTTTAACATATAAAAATTCCTGTGGAAACTTCCTTTATCTCTAAATCCCTCAAGATACGTGCTGGCAACCATCCCCAAGCATATGGCCCACCGATATACATCTGAAGGGTTTCATGACTAAAGTTGTATTAGATGGTAATAAGTGACCTTTTCCCAACAACAGCTAGCCCCTCAAGGTCCTGGAAACCTTGCTTCCCAAACTCCTTAGAGACTTATGCTATCCCAGAGCCCCTCCCAATTTGCAAGTACATAATCAGCCACCCCTCACAATCCAGTGCAGCAACCCTTTTTGCCCATGGGTCCTGTCCCCGTGCTTTAATAAAATCACCTTTTGGCACCAAAGACATCTCAAGAATTCTTTCTTGGTGGTGGGCTCCAGACTCTACCCTACTGAACCTCACTTACATTCTAAAACTTCATCAAAACTTTCTCATGACATATTATGCTTTTTATACATGGCTTGATTGGCTTTTTAATATTTTTTAGGATATTTGCATTTATATTCTTAAGTAAAAATTAGCATGTAATGATCCTTTCTTGAAAAATCCTTGTCAGGTTTCTGTATCAATTTTTGCTTGATACAAAATGATGCCTTTACTAGTGAGTTAAAAAGGTTTCAATTAAAAAAAAAAAACAACTTTCTTTTCTATTCTCTGGGAAGTTTAACCTCCTTACATTTTCAGTGAAATTCACTAGGAAAGACTGGGTTATTGTATTTGAAGATCTTGAATTACGGTTTCATTTTCTTAATAGTTTTTAAATGATTGAGATTTTCTCATCTCTTATTTATGATATCTAAGTTCTTTAACAAAATGTGTCCATTTCATCCAAATTTTCAGATATTTTAAACTAAACTTGTTCATAAAGTTATCTTAATACTCCTTGATATATGAACTCTATCTATGGTGATATTTCCTTTTTACCTTCTTTATATTTTTTTCCTTTTTTTGATCACTTTAACTAGAGATTTATTCTTTCTAAGTTTTTCTTTGAGCCAACCTTATTTGATATTTACAAGTATAGGTTAATTATTTCATTAATTTAATTCATTAATAGTTAATTTATTGCCTTAATTTTACTAATTTATCCTCTCATCTTTATTCCTTCCATCAAGTTTTCTTTGATATGCTAATTTTCTTTGATATGTTGTTTATTTTCAATTTCTGGAGTTGGATTCTTAGATTATTGATCTTCAGTCTTTTTTTCTCAAATACATCAATTTTAGCTTTAGATTTCTGGAAGAAAGTAGTAGGAGAAAATAAGAGCTGTAAAAGATAAAGAGTGATGGCCTATACAATAAGAGGTTAAGTAAGATATAAAAGCTCTCTATTAGATTTGATACTGAAAATCAAATTGCTGTGGATTCAGATACAATTTTTTTTTCCAAATTTTTATTTAAATTCTAGTTAACATATAGTGCGATATTGATTTCAGGAGTAGAAATTAGTGGTTCATCACTTACATACAACACCCAGTGCTCATCATAACAAGTGCTCTCCTTAATACCCTCACCCATATAGCCCATCCAACACCCAGTACCCTCCATCAACCCTCAGTTTGATCTCTATCATTAAGAGGCTCTTATGATCTGTTTCCCCTCTCTTTTCCCCCCTTCTCATATGTTCATCTGTTTTGTTTCTTAAATTCAACATATGAGTGAAATCATATGATATTTATCTTTCTTTGACTGACTTATTTCACTTATCATAATACACTCTAACTCCATCCATGCCACTACAAATGTCAAGATTTCATTCTTTTTGGTGGTTGAGTAGTACTGTGTGTGTGTGTGTGTGTGTGTGTACATCTTCTTTATCCACTCATCAGTCATGAACATTTGGTTTCTTGCCGCAGTTTGGCTATTGTTGGTAATGCTGCTATAAACATCGGGGTGCATGTGCCCCTTTGAATCTATATTTTTGTGTGCTTTGGTTAAATATCTGGGAGTGCAATTGCTGGGTCATGAGGTAGTTTCATTTTTAACTTTTTGAGGAAACTCCATACTGTTTTCCAGTGGCTGCACTATTTTACATTCCCAACAAAAGTGTAAGGGGCTTCCCCTTTCTCTGCATCCTCACCAAGACCTGTTGTTTCTTGTGTTGTTAATTTTAGCCATTCTGATAGGTGTGAGATGGTATCTCATCATGTCAGATACACTTTAATGAGATAACTAACTCCATGACTGCATCTTTCTTTATTCCTTTTTTTTTTTTTTTTAAGATTTATTTATTTATTTGAGAGGGAGAAAGCTCAAGTGGGTGGGGGGGCAGAGGGAGAGGAAGAAAGAGAATCCCAAACAGACTCCCTGCTGACATGGGCTTCTACTGCACTACCCATGAATGAGATCATGACCTAAGCTGAAATCATGAGTTAGACACTTAATCAACTGAGCTACCTAGGCACCCCTACATCTTTCTTTATACTTAAATTGACTCCTTTGATAGCAACTTGGCTTCAGCTATTAAATGGAAAAATCTCCAATGTTATCAGTGATGTTCTAGGAAAATCCTTTTTCTTGTTAATGCTTATTATCATGTTCTACTTTATTTGCACTAATTTGTTTGACATAAAATGTGTAATACAGAAGAGAAAATCAACATAATTTTCTAGGCGAGTTTAAAATAACCCCAATAAGGGGCGCCTGGGTGGCTCAGTTGGTTAAGCCACTGCCTTCGGCTCAGGTCATGATCCCGGAGACCCGGGATCGAGTCCCACATCAGGCTCCCTGCTCGGCGGGAGGCCTGCTTCTCCCTCTTTCACTCCCCCTGCTTGTGTTCCCTCTCTAGCTGTGTTTCTCTCTGTCAAATAAATAAAATCTTAAAAAAAAAAAAAAAAATAACCCCAATAAAATATTTCTAAGTATGTTCAGAGTCTTTAAGTCAAACCTTTCATTTCTATGAATATACAAAATAATCAAGTTATCTATAATATTTTATGTGTAAAAATGTGCACTGGGACTCTGTATTAATAAAACTTTCTAAACATGTTAGAGCTGAGTGCAGTAATATTTATATTAACAGAGTAAATCTAGGAGAATACTTTATGAAATGTAAAAATTTCATGATAATCTATTAAATGAAATAGCAGGTTGAAGAGTCAAGGTATATGAAACCTTGAGTGAGAATGATAGTCCAAAATATCAGCTGTTAGAAGCTGAATTCATTCCAGGTGAAATATAAATAATTGAAGTTTTTGAAAAGATTTTTTTTAAATGTCGAGCGTCTTTAGAAAGCTAAATAAAGGAATTGCTCCTTCAGAGTGGAAAAGGCATAAATGATACCAAAAAAAAAAAAAAAAAAAAAACCAGGTATGAAAAAGTAAATAAACTGAAAATCTGACAAGTCAAAATGTCATCTCTAAAAGAAAACTGTCCGATAGAAAAGAGCTGAACACAGTCAGAAACTTGGTGAAATACAGTGAGGAATTTCTATAGAATCCAGTAGATGTAAATGTAAAACGCACAAAAGAGAATTAGGCACCACCTCTAACAGGAATCCAAAGAACATGGATGAATTGTAGAAAACCACTTAAGAAAATAAGAGCTGAGTGAAAGGCCTGAATTCTGAGTTCCAAGCAGGATAAATAAAACAAATTCTTACCTAGTTATATAATATTGAAACTGCAAATTATCAGGAATTAAAGATAAACAATTATAAATGCAAGGAGAGGAAAGTCAGATCACCAAAAAGATCATGTTAGAGCTTATTAGAGACAATTAGACTCACAATACACTTACTATCAACAATAATAAGTGCCAATTGACATTGGTATGACATGCTAAAGGAAAATAACATTCAATTAAAATTTTTATTTCCAGCTGCATTTTTATTTAAGAATATCAGTTGAGTCGCTGGCTGATAGAGGAACATGCAACTCTTGATCTCAGGGTTGTGAGGTCAAATTCCATATTAGATGTAGAGCATACTTAAAAAATAAATTTTAAAAAATAAAAACATGAGTAAAATAAAGATAATTTCAGACATAAAAAGAATGAGATTTCATAGCCCAACAGATAGAGACTAAAAGACTTATTAAAATATATACTTGAACAGTAAGAAAATTGAGCCCAGATGTGAGGAGTGGTTATATGAAAAATATAAAAAATGGTAGAAGGATTTGTGAGACATATGGTATCCAATTGGTGAGCAAAAAAAAAAGACAAAGATGCTAAGTCAATAGCAGCAAGAGAGAGGGATTATTCAGAGAGTGGTTAAGACTAACTTTTTTGCCTTTTGAAGAGGTAATGTTGCACAATTTTACATTGTGTTGGAAAAAAATTAGCTAAGAATACATATTACATATTTAAAGCTGTTGTAAGAAGAGTTATATGCTCTATTACTTCTAAAACAACAGAAGCATAAAGAAGAGATAGAGAGTATATTATCTGTCCACCCAGGTGCATAAAACAAAATGGAGTAAGGAATTAAAAATAAAACTGGTAAATAGAAAACACACAGTAAATCCCACACCATATGTAATCACGATAAATATAAACTAGTTATAGCCACCTATTAAATAAAAAAACAAAAACACAACTATGTTTAATCTGCTAACAAGATTAATGGTAAAGATATACCTCATAGAAAATTTGAAAAATAAAAAGACAAGAATATATTAAGCAAAAAAACTTTCAGAAAAATAATTTTCAAAATAGAGCCAATGACATAACATTAAAAACAGGTGAATTTGTAACTTGACCTATTAAATATAAGAAGAAATGAATTTGAATTTAAGGTAAAAAATAGAGAAAAAGATGGACACAGTACATAGCAACAAAAGGCATAATTCAGCAAAAATTGTATTAGGCTTACTAGTGCTCACAGATATCTTATTATCCTGCCCTTCTAGACATATGGAAACTTGTAATTTTCATTTCCTTTGCAGTGAGGTGGTCCTATGTGAGTGATTCTAGGTAATGAAATGAGAGGAGAAAAGATGTGCATCCCTTACAAACTGAGGCAATGGAGAGTCTATGCATGATTTCTCCAGTCTGGCACTTCTCCAGCTACAAAGACTGAGGCTGTCTGTTCTTGATCAGAGGTTGCCAAGAGAAATATACTGTGACCCACATAGATGGTTATAATATATTTTTTAGCCAATTTTTTTAAAAAGTAATATGAAATCAATAAAATTATTTTAAACAGTATGTCTTATTTAACCCAAAAGTATCCCAAATAATGCCATTTCAACATGTAATCAATATAAAAGTTATTAATAAAATGGTTTGCATTTTTCACTGAAATTTGGGGTATTTTATGCTTATAGCATATTTCTGTTCAGATAACTATATATCAAGTGCTCAGTAACTAATACGAGTCCTACTATATTGGACACCATAATTTTATAAAGTGGACTTGCCATGTAGAGATCACATCACTTGGGTTTGCTGAGTTATGTTACAGATGACAATTTCCCCAAGGAATCCGCTTGATTTACAATGGATTTTGTATGAGAAAGAAAGAAATCTTTGCTGCCACAAAAAATTTTATTTTTTATATGGAATCATATTCTACATATCACAAAGATATGAAGATAATAACGATCATAATTTTGGAGGCACACAAAAATACGCCTTTGAAATACAAAGCCAAAACTGACATAATTCCAAGAACAATTCATAAAAAACTTGATCATTCAAGGAGGCTTTTATGAATGTCTATGAAAAAGTTATAGACAGTAGCTCAAAATTTAATAAAACAGCAAAAGGTTTAAATTTAACAAAGTTATTCTAATGAACATCTGCCAATGGAACCTGTATCTCACAATAGATATTGTTTTGTTAACCATACATGGAACATTTTCTTCATAATTTTCATGTGCTAGTCTTGAAAGAGTTATAAATAAAGCTAAAAAATTCACATCAAATGGACTATTTATTCTCACCATAATGTGAATATGTTGTGGTATAAAATTAAAAAGAGATAAAAGTGTTGTGAGTTTTAAAACTCAAATATAGGTATATTCCTCAGTGACTCCTAAAGGACAATGATAATAGGCTTCCAAAATCTTAAGAATTGCAGACAACAAAAACAGTGCATATCAGTGAATATAGAATGCAGCTAAGTAGTTTTTAGTGAAAATTTTACAATCTTGAATTCATCAATTTACTAAGAAACTGAAAGAAATTGTTAAGCAGTCAACTGAAGAAGCTTGGAAGAGAACAGAGACTGATGTTAAGAAAGTGGCAGAAAGTAAATTAAAAGCAAATAGTATAAATTAATTTTGAAAAACAAGAGGAAATAATTTCTTAAAACTTAAAAAAACACAATTATTTGAAACCTCTATTAAAACAGATAAAGAAAAAAAGTGATGCTACAAATAAATTATATTACAAATACAGAAGGAACAAATAAGTATATGGAGAAGTTTTTTTTAAATAATAAGGAAAAAATTTAAGAAAGTTTTATTTATTTATTTATATTTATTTATTTATTTATTTATCCATGACTAAGCAACCCTACGCCGCTCTCCCCACCCCCAGCAACCCTCAGTTTGTTTCCTGCAATTAAGAGTTGGTTATGGGGGCGTCGGGGTGGCTCAGTTGGTTGAGCGACTGCCTTCAGCTCAGGTCATGATCCTGGAGACTAGGGATCGAGTCCCACATCGGGCTCCCAGCTCAGCAGGAAGCCTGCTTCTCCCTCTCTCACTCCCCCTGTTTGTGTTCCCTCTCTGGCTGTGTTTCTCTCTGTCAAATACATAAAATCTTAAAAAAAAAAAAAAAAAAAAAAAAAAAAAAGAGTAGGTATGGTTTGTCTCCATCCTCGGTCCTATTTTGTTTCATTTTTTTCCCTCCCTCTTCCTGCCTTTCAAATTCCTCCTATCAGATAGATCATATGATAATCGTTTAAGAGAGTTTTAATAGGAGAGTTTTAAAGGCTCTGTACTACTTGCCTGGTAGACTTAGCACTAAATAGCAGAAGCAAATGAGAGATAAAGGAAAATTATATTAATTGCTCTCTGTGAAGTGTATCTTGGAGTATGCAGAGTAATGACTCTTTACAACTGACATAACCCTGCCTGTTTAATGTATAAAAGCAAATTTCCTCATATACAGGTGTGTGAAACTGTCCTGTTTCTCTGTGTGACAATTTCTCTATTAATTACATCTCTATATTTGAGTGATGTTTGACTTTTATAACATAAAATAAATCAGGTGGCATTATACATAGAATTTTTATTCAAAATATTTTTATACCACCACCTACAATATTTAAAGCTGACCAGATGCAAAGTATGTTAAAGAATTGAAAGTTTATTTCTTTCAGTTCTAAAATGAATCATAATTATACTGAAGACTGAGAAGAGATGTGCAAAAATCCCTCTTGTAAAAGAATTTTGATTATCTTAATATTTATTTGTTTGTAAAGGTGTGGGAGGAAAAGTCGAGTCTAAAAGGAGAAACCTGCACTTTTCAAAAGCTCAACTGGCCCTGAACTTAAAATAGTTTACTACATCATAGATATTTTCCTACTGATGAAAAAATAGGCTAGTCTGTGAAAATGCCAGCACCATATCAAGTTTTTATTCTATAATGTTCTACACACAATCTAGTCTGGAATAAACATAAGGAATTAGCATTTCTATGGTAAATGAGTATCACACAATCCCCATAGCACGCAGTGAAGTAAATTCACAACACAGACTTTAAGTTATTTTGATGGATGGACTAGATATTGAAGAACAACATGATGGAATTACAAGTTTCTTGCTTTAGTTATCAGTTCTTAACAAGACTGATAACAGGTTGATTTATTAATTTCAACCAGGCAGAAAGACAGAGTGGGAGGATATTGTAGAGAAGAAATGTCAGGATTTCAAGTTATCAGATACAGATACTTATGAATAAACCAAGATATCCTCAAGTACATAGCGAACAGAAAAAAGGATAGCTATCTAAATGTGGAAAGGGAGTTGCTGTTTGCCACAAAGACAAAGGTGCATAATGCCTTTTAATCAATATGTAAAGTGTTACAGATATAAATGTCATGATTATTTTCAATTCAATTCAACAAACATTTATTAAGAAGCTATTACCGGCCAGGCTTTGTGGAAGGTCCTGGGGACAAACAGATACAGAATTAGACTGAGGGATGCAAAAAGCTCCTGGCCAAGTAGGGAAGAAAGCAAGTCAACTAAGGCAATCGGAGAATTTAGAGGGGATAGCATAAGTGATATACGTATGTAGAATCACTATAGAATAAAAAAAAAAAAAAGTGTTATCTTATCTAGGAGTCAGGGAGCCTTTCTGAATGAGATGACATCAGATCTGAGTTCTGAAGGTGGAAGAGCGAGCCTGTGCCTTTGTAGGGGATAGAGTGTTACTAGGTTAGTGACTATAGGCAAAGTGGTGCCCCACCTGGTAGACCTAAGAGAACAACTTATCTCAGCCTTGGTCACCTTATCTGTAAAGACAGGATTTTGCAGTACTTACTTTTAAAATAGTCATGAGGTTTAGGAATGTGTATATAAAAGCACAATAAAAAAATTAACATCAATAATAACAAGTTAATCATAATTCATTGAGTTCTTAATACAGTAAAAACTAAAATGAACACTTTCATACATAATCATATTTAATTTTGAGCACAATCCTGTGATCCATTTTATTATTCTCATTATAGTGGTATAAACTGATGCTTAGAAAAATGAGGCGATCTCTAAAACATTATATAATATTACATTTCAACATCACCAGCTGAAATTTCATTAGGGATGGAACATTTACAGGAGACTATGTCTGCAGTTCTTTGTTCATAGAAAGAGTTCAACAAATATTTGTTAAATTAATAAATGTTTTGGAAAGACCCAGGCATGTCTAATTCCAAGTTACACCCTTAAATTGCAAAGTAAATATTTTAGAAAAATAGCTATTCACATCTACTGCCCATTTTTTTTAAAGCAGGTTTTTCAGCTATTTATTTTTATTTTTATTTTTACTTATTTATTTGACAGAGAGAGATCACAAGTAGGCAGAGAGGCAGGCAGAGAGAGAGGAGGAAGCAGGCTCCCCACCAAACAGAGAGCCTGATGTGGCCTTCATCCCAGGACCCTGAGATCATGACCTGAGCCCAAGGCAGAGGCTTTACCCCACTGAGCCACCCAGGTGCCCTCTACTGCCCATTTTTAACTCAGGCTGTTCATTTGTTGTTAATTGGGTTGTATGAGTTTTTCATATATTTTGAATACCAACCCTTGGGGTGCCTGGGTGGCTCAGTCGTTAAGCATCTGCCTTCAGCTCAGGTCATGATCCCAGGGTCCTGGAATACAGCTGGCATTATGGAGCTCCCTGCTCAGTGGAGAGCCTGTTTTCTCCCTCTCCCTGCTTGTGTTCCCTCTCTTGCTGTCTCTCTCTCTCTCTAATAAATAAACACAATTAAAAAAGTAAAAAAAGAATAACCCTTTCCATTTTGAATATCAACGCCTTATCAACTCCTTATCACATGGCATATCTATACCATTTGCAAGTATCTTCTCTCATTCAGTAGGTGCCCTTTTCATTTTGTTGATGGTTTTACTGTACAAAATCTTCTTCATTTGCTATAGTCCCATTTATTTTAGCTTTTGTTGTCCTTGTTTGAGGAGACATAGCCAAAAAAACATAGCTAAGACCAAGTCAAAGAGCTGTCCATGTTTTCTTCTAGGAGTTTTATGGTTTTAGAACTTACATTCAAGTGTTTAATTCATTTTGAGTTTATTTTTCTATATGGTATAAGATAACGATTCAGTTTTGTTCCTTTGCATGTAGCTTTCCAGTTTTCTGAATGCCATTTTTTGAAAAGGCAGTCTTCCCCCATTGTATGTTCTTGCCTCCTTTGTTGTAGGTTAATTGAAATAATAAGCATGGGTTTATTTCTGGGCTATTCTGTTCCACTGATCTAAGAAGACATACAGATGACCAACAGACACATGAAAAGATGTTCAACATCACTCTTCATCAAGGAAATGCAAATCAAAACCACAATGAGAAACTACCTCATGAATGACCATTACCAAAAAACAAGAAATAAGTGTTGACGAGGATGGGAAGAAAAGGGAAGCCTCACGTACCATTGATTGGAATATAAATAATGCATCCACTATGGAAAACCATATGTCTTCCAAGAAAAAAAAATTTCAAAATAGAACTACCAAATGGTCCAATAATTCTACTACTGGGTATTTTTCTGAAGAAAATGAAAACACTAATTTGAGAAGATATATGTATTTCTATGTTGATTGCAGCATTATTTATTTTAGCCAAGATATGGAGGCAACCTAAGTGCCCACTGATGAAAAAATGGATAAAGAGAATGTATACATATACATATAAGGTGATACTACTCAGTCATAAAAAAGAATGAGAACTTACCATTTGCAGCAACAGAGATGGACCTGGAAGGTAGTATGCCAAGTGAAATAAGTCAGACAGAGAAAGACAAGTACTGTACGCTTTCACTTAAATGTGGAATCTAAAAAACAGAATAAATGAACAAGCAAAACATAAATGGACTCAGATATAGAGAAGAAACTGGTGCCAGAGGAGAAGAGGGTAGGGAAACAGGCAAATTAGGTAAAAGGGATAAGAGGTACATATTTCCAGTTATAAAATAAATAAGTCATAGAGATATAATAATGTACAACATAGTCAAGAATATTATAATTACGATGTACAGTAATTATACATAATATATTAATAACAGACATAGTATGTTATAACATACATAGTAATTATAACAGATGGTAACTAGACCTATTGTGGTTATCATTTCATAGTGTATAAAAATATTGAATCACAGGCGCCTGGGTGGCTCAGTGGGTTAAAGCCTCTGCCTTCAGCTCAGGTCATGATCTCAGAGTCCTGGGATCGAGGCTCACAGGGGACTCTGCTCGGCAGGGAGCCTGTTTCCTCCTCTCTCTCTGCCTGCCTCTCTGCCTACTTGTGATCTCTCTGTCTGTCAAATAAGTAAATTTTTTTTTAAAAGATTTCTTTTAAAATCTTTTTTTTTAAAGATTTTATTTATTCATTTGACAGAGAGAAACAGAGTGAGAGAGTGAACACAAGCAGGGGGGATGAGAGAGGGACAAGCAGGCTTCTTGCTGTGCGGGAAGCCTGACGCAGGGCTCGATCCCGGGTCTCTGGGATCATGACCTGAGCTGAAGTGAGTCACTTAACCAACTGAGCCACCCAGGCACCCCATAAATAAAATCTTAAAAAAAAACAAAAAACAAAACAATGTGGTTCAGCAGTAGCCAAAACTTTCAGAAACAGGGGAAATAAGGGGAAAAATAATCAATGTTAAAGAAAAACCAATGATAGAAGACTTCTGTAATATTTGACATGTGGCATGGGGAAAAGAAATCTTAAAAGGCAGTAGAAATGAGCTACTTTGCCTTTTGAGGGGATATGGAACATTACTAGAAAAACAAACAAATATAAGGATCTTTTTCAATAACCTAAGCTACAGGTTCTCTTCTAGACTAAGTTATCTCTGTGTACATAAAGTTATAAAAATATTCATAATGGTATGTCTGAGCCATCCAGAAAATGTATGTGGATGTGTGTGTGTATTTTTCAGTTTGTATTTTTTACTTTGAACCTGAATTTTTGAGACAGATATTAAATTACACTATTTTATGTGAATAGGTTGAGAAGTCTGAGGCATATATTATATATATTTTAAAAATTATACTAAAAATTAAAATGCTTATGCTCAGGAATTTTAATTCAGCAGTTGAAAGAGCTCTTGTCGGGTGCCTGGGTGGCTCAGTTGGTTGAGCAGCTGCCTTCGGCTCAGGTCATGGTCCCGGAGACCTGAGATCGAGTCCCACATCGGGCTCCCTGCTCGGCGGGAAGCCTGCCTCTCCCTCTCTCACTCCCCCTGCTGGTGTTCCCTCTCTGGCTGTGTTCCTCTCTGTCAAATAAATAAAATCTTTAAAAAAAAAAAAAAAAAAAAGAGCTCTTGTCATGTATCAAACTCAGTTCATTGGGCTACTGTTGGAGAACCCATACTTAATAACTGTGAATTTCCTGAATTCCATGGTCATGTAGAGAAATCAGAACCTCTCTGTCTTAAAGAAATCTAGGGAGAGGGGTGCCTGGATGGCTCAGTTGGGTTAGCATCTGACTCTTGATTTCAACTCAGGTAAAAATCTCAGGATCATGAAATCAAGTCCCACATTGAGCACTATGCTGGGTATGGAGACTCCTTAAGTTTCTCTCCCACCCTCTTCCTCAGGCTCTCTCTCACCCTCCCCGAAAACAAAAACAAAAACAAACAAACAAACAATCAAAACTAGGGATAAAAAAATAAAATAACAAAATAAAATAGAAATCTAGGGGCAGGCTATTGAATTTTCAATGCTTACCAACACCATGGAAGCACTGGATGGCATACTTAAGTCCAGACCAGTGAATAAACCTAGGCATAGAATGATGGAATAATAATTAGCAGTTTATACTCATCTGACTTCTGAAGTTCCTCTCCTAGTTCAGTCTCCAACTCTTTCTGCCCCTTACAATCTACATACCATAATAAGTAGGGAAATTTCACTACAGATTATACAAAAGGACTGTTGTGGCCTTCCCCTCACTGATTATTAGAGACCCCATCCAGTGATATTTTAGCTGTTAAAAAATTTCTGAATAAATTATTTTAATAAGCAACAGCAAATGTCTGAGAGTTATGAATGCACTCTCTTGCAACACAAGGGGAATACAGGCCAATCTGGCTACTCATAGACATAGACCCTTCATTTCAGTAAGAAAACTCACCCCAAATCCAAATCTAAAGATTTTTAAAAATAATTTAAATAGTTTTGGAATTGACATTTTAATATTTCATTGAAGATTTTTCTCTCTAGTTTGTGAGGAATAGTAGCCTATAGTTTTCTTTTCTTGTAATGTTTTTATCTGATTTGTATAACAAGGTAATGCACCCTCATTACATGAGTCAGAAAGAATTCTATCCTCTTTTATTTAGACAAGTGTTTTAAAGAACCCATCAGTGAAGCCATCAATGTGATGAGTTTTCTTTGCTCAAAGTTTATTAATTCAAAACATCTAAAGAGAATTTTCATAATAATATTTGAGAAGAGTTTTAAACGTCTTAATAGTTTGGTAACTAATATTTTCTCTTGAAAATATTACCAGCACATTCCAAATAAAATCTAACCTATCCATAACAATTTTAAGCTCATGTTCTTTCAAGGACCCCTCATTAACTTTGTTTAATAATCAAAGAGGAGAACAGTATAGCAAAAGGGAAAACCATAAAATTTTAATAAGGTACTCGGTAACATGTTATCCATCTTCAAAACTTTTATAAGTACCAAATTCATACAAATAAAAATCACCAATGGTCATCATTTAAATATTCTGGAACATAATTTTATAAGGGAGTTTCCAATTTCATGCAACAGATGTTTAATGCCTCCAATCACGACCACTGTTCTTCATACAGCGATTTTAGCACTATATGTAAAATAATAGTTAACATTTAAATGACATTCTCGACATGTCATATTTTCATGCTGAATTATATATCCATAAAAGCTTTTGTTTTCTACTAGTGTATTTTCAGTTAGTAATATTTTCTAAAACATTGTTTCTCTGTGATAAACACATCAGTGTCTAAGTTGAAGAAATCACTATCAATTTACCTCAAATTTCAAAATATGACTTTCACTATTAAAAAAATCTTTTGTAAACAATAACTTTTTAATGTTTGCTTTTATTTATTTTTTTAAAAAAGATTTACATTTATTTATTTGACAGAGAGAAACACAGCTAGAGAAGGAACACAAGCAGGGTGACTGAGAGAGGGAGAAGCAGGCTTCCCATCAAGCAGGGCGCCTGATGCGGGGCTTGATCCTGAAACTCCGGGGCTATGACCTGAGCCGAAGGCAGTCACTTAACAACTGAGCCACCCAGGAGCCCCTATATGTTTCCTTTTAAAGTATGCATCTTCCTACTGTATTTTTCAGTTTAAGAAAAAATATTTGTCTTTGTTTGTATACAGGTTGCCAAGAAAGGTAATATATATCAGACTCCAATTCATAAAGGCAACACACTAAATAGTTACTTTTTAGCATCTGTTTGTTATAAAGCTCAGCATACCCTCAAGTCATATCCTTTCTAAACACTGAACATGAGAAACACTGTTCATATTAAATTGGGCTGCATGAATACAGAAATCATGAATTTAAATTATTACTGGTATTTAGAGGAAAATGGTAGTATTCCAGCCTTTAAATGAGAACTCCACTTTATTTCTAAAAACTGAAGTTATTGTAAATCAGAACCATGCCGGGGTTCCAAGCCACTCAAGGGTATTTCAGAAATACTGTTCTACATTTCCTCTCCCCTCAAGTTTACTTTAACAAGACACTGAAAGCCTTTCAGATGATTTGTTTTTCATATTCTTATTTTTAAAAACAGGCAGAATAAAATTTGTAGCAGGTGCTGAAATACACCCCTGACCTAGAATCTGTGAACGGATGGGTTCGCAGGCCACCATCAAGTACCATAGTGCAGCCATAGCTCCAGGGCAAAGGATGCCTTTTTAATGAAGATACCCAATTTAAATATTTTTCCTTTACTTCCTATGTTCTTGCCACGCTTTTTGCTACACTGGAATTGGAATAATGCAGGATTCTATGAGCTGCATTTATTTATTAAAAAAAATCATAGGGGTCTGGAGAATACAAACGTTAGAACCATTGCTTACATTGTTAAACCAAACTGTAATGTTTTCTTCTTTCCTCTTTTCTATCTAAATTGAGCTAAGTGCTCAGGCGGTGTGGGAATATTAAAAACACTGGGGTTTTTTAAGATCATAGAAACCGGAGTTTGGATTCCTTCTTCTCGAGATGCTTGCAATAAGTCTGATGCAACCTTGCTCTCCCTTCCATTTCTGAAACGTGGATGTGATTGTGAAACATTTTGCACCAGAGCAGTGAAGGTGAGATTGTAAATAGTGCAACAAGACAGACATCAACCCCCTTAAAACTTTTCTGCACACAGCCAATTGAGAAATGAACTTTCATTTTGCTTAATCCATGAATATGTGCAGTCTGTATATTACAGTAACTGAAATTAGATTCTAATTAGCATGCTTATATGTCATATATATGTTATGCAGACACACACAACCTAAAGAACTAGTCTTAACTTAATAGAAAAAGACTACAGCATTCTATTAAAGTCACAAATAAACAAGAATGTATCCTATCACCACTTTCGATCATTGTTGCAGTAATAACCACCACTGTAATTATGTTAAAGCAATATATTCAAGGTATAAAAAATTGAAGCGAGAAAATAAAATTATATTTATTTGCCAGTTATATGGTTGTAATGTGTAACATTCAAGGCAATAAATTAGAACTATATTACAAGATAAAATATATTTTAGTTTAAAAAGATAAACATCAATAAAAAAGGCATTTATTATAGGTTAAGAAGTATTTACTATTCTGTATTTCTAATGACAATTTGACATTTTTATTTATGAAATTTAGTGTAAAATTATAACTGCTATGTTTATGTTTTCTTAATAAACTGAATACTTAAACAGAGTTCTTGCAAATTTATGTTATTAAAAGTTGATTTTAAGTCTTGTGTGATTTGGGTTTCATAAAGGAGGCATCAGTTGTCCTCGTTCTTGGTGATAATTGAGCATTACACTCAATCAATATCACTCCTATTCTTTACAAGTGGGAATGAGGAGGATTTCCAGAAATGTTTGGTTGAATTTTCTGGAAATCTACTAGATATGCTGAGAGTTTCCACATAAATATTCTAGCTGGAGTATTTTAAGGGAAGAAAAACTTTGGCTCATAGAATCTTTGGCTTAAGTTATAGTTCATTTTAAAGAAATGGAAGACTAAACTTATTATTTTTATATAAAAATTAAACAGAACCTAAATTATAGTAATATATTCTTATACTGAACACATCAAATTTTTGCTTACTCATCTCTTACAAAAAGTTTTATTGAGCTTATTTTATGATAACGAGGTACTTATGCAAATCTAAGATAGTTATGAGACTATATGATTTAGCTTTTACAATCTCCTACTTCCTTTGGCCTCTGTCCATTTGTGGTATTTTATTGCAAATAAAATGATAATTGCAATTGATGTCATTGAATAGCAATAATTAATAAAACTACATCTTATTTGGTTTTTGATAGAAACATTTGTTTTTATTTTATATAGCTAAATCTAATTCAGCTTCACACAACGATTTCAGAAGATCAGTCATTTATTACTATCTGTCAGTTAAATATTCTTTTCTTTGTTCATTCCTGTATTTACTACATATATATACAGTGGGATATTGAAGCATCCCTCTAATTTGTCCACTGTACTAATTACAAATCCAAGCTAATTTCCATAAAACACTTCCTCATTATATTACTTGCTCCAAAATTTTTCAACGCCTTCTTATCATCCATGGGATAAAGTCTTGGTTGTCACAGATGGAACTGAGAGGAAAAAAAAAAAGCAAAAAACCTGATAGTTCAAACAAAAGGTTGTATTGGCCTGGGTTAGAAGTGATTAGTGGAAATGTACAGGAGAGGAAGTTGATCACTGAAATGGGGCCAAAATACTTGCTAATGTATTAGGTTGGGGAGTTAGAGAAAAATCAGATTTTTTTTTCTGAAGCAACTGGGTACAATTTACTTAGATGAGGAGTCTGAGAAAAAAAGAAAATCATTCATTCATTCATTCAACAGATATTTTGAAAATTACTATGAATTATTGTTTTAAAAATACTGGAATTCTAACCACTAAGCAAAATACATCTTAGTAGAAAGGAGAAAACAAACAAACAAATATAATGTTAAATAGTGATAACTCTGATACATAGACACAAAATAGAATACAGCATGACTCTTTTCAGTTGGGCACTCAGAAGAGATTTTGTGTGAGGAAGGGACACAGAAACTAAGTTGAATAGCAGGGAAGTCACTGGAAAGATCATTCTAGGCACACGAAACAGTGATACAAATTCTAAGGTGAAAATGACCTTGATATACTTGAGAAATAGAAAAGCATGAGAAATAGAAAAGTATATACAGAGCATGGCCTACAAAATGGTAGTTTTGTAACATGAAAGGTGAAGGCCAGATTCTGTACGGTTTTGCAACCAGGGTAATTCTGTAGCTAATTTATAGGGTTACTTTAATCAAGGAGAGTGCATAACCTGGTTTATGTTTTAAACGATCACTCTCGTTGTGGTATGGAAAACAACTTATAGGAAAATAAAAGAAGACGAAAGGAATTCATTGAGAAATTATTAGTTTCAAAGGAGGTAGGAAGATAGAAAATAGATACTGAACAGGTTTTGAGAGTACGGACTTAAGAGTTCTGTTTTTCAGAAAACAGGGAGGAGAGGGAGAGGAAAACAGATACTGAACAGGTTTTGAGAGTACGGACTTAAGAGTTCTGTTTTTTCAAAAAGTGAGGTTTGAGATGATGAGTAAACATAAAAATGAAGAGGTCAAGGAAAGAACTGCAATGAAATGTGAGCAGCTTAGATGTGTGTTCAGTGCAGGAAATTTATTTCTATTATTTAATGTTGGCAGTCATCAGCCCACAGATAGAATATTAAAATACCCTGTTTATAGAGAAGGAAAGAGTCAAGGATTAAACTCCAGAGTACTCTACTTTTAGAAGTGGGTTAGAGGCGTAGAGATGAATAAACACAGTGTTTTGCTCATCATCAGTGCTTAATAGCTGTTTCTTGAATTGAATTAGTGGTTGTTACAGAACCTGTTTAACCAGATCAAGCTGTTGACAGAGAAAGCTTTATTAGCATCCTTGCAATGGAAAAGTCCAACAAAGTAAAGGCAGGTCTCCTGGTAGGATGTCACCTGTTTTGCAATTCTCTTTTTCTTTTTTTTTTTTTAAGAATTTATTTATTTGATAGAGAGAGAAAGAGCACACGCAGGGGGAAGCAGAGCGAGAGGGAGAAGCAGGCTCCTTGCCGAGCAGGGGGCCAGATGTGGGACTCCATCCCAGGACTCTGGGATCACGACCCGAGCCCAAGGCAGACACTTAACAGTCTGAGTCACCCAGGCACCCCTGTTTTGCAATTCAAAATTAGTAAAAGTTTTGCAATTTTATGACATTTTAAAACTTGATTTAAATTTTTCAGTTATAATGTATTTGATTAAATACTAAATACAGATCTATAGTTATATAAGGCATGAAAATCCATTTTATTCTAGTTTTGGTCAAAATATGGCGGGTAAATAGGTGGGTTCAAAAACAAACCATGGGAAAAGCAAAACTGCAATTCACCAAATCAGATGGTTGTATGTATTTTCTTCTATTTCTCCATCTCTTGTCTTTACCTCTCTTCATTTTCCCATATGGTAGGAAATAGCCTTGGGTAAACCAGAGTTTCACACTTAGAATATTCTCCAAACCTAAATTCCCTAAACCTCAGTTGACTTTATTACAAACAAATTAATAGGAATGATACCATTTATCTAGTGATAACGGATAGAGGTATGTAGAGTGCTTGGAACAGTTTTTGGTTCAAAGCGTACTTATTTATTCATAAGATTTTATTTATTTATTTATTTATTTATTTATTTATTTATTTGAGAGAATGAGCAGAGGCAGGAGCAGTGGGAGAGGAACAAGCAGACTCCCCACGGAGCACAGAGCCCAACTTGGGGCTCCATCTCATGACCCTGAGATCGTGACCTGAGCCCAAATAAGGAATATGTTGCTTCACTGACTGAGCCACTCAGGCATCCATTAAAAAAAAAAAAAAAAAAAAAAAACAAACCTCCCTTTCTTTGCCCTGGAAGAGCTTTTGGGCCAGTAGGACAGTCATATTAAGATAAACTGGAACTTTATTTTGACAAAATAATATTAAAATAAATTACAATTTTTTTCTTTTCTTTTCTTTTTAAGGTTTTATTTATTTGACAGAGAGGGTGAGAGACCACAAGCAGGGAGAGTGGCAGAAGGAGAGGGAGAGGGAGAAGCAGGCTCCCAGCTGAGCAGGGAGCCTGACATGAAGTTCGATCCCAGGATCCTGGGATCATGACCTGAGTCAAAGGTAAATGCTTAACTGACTTAGCCACCCAGGAGCCCCCTTTTTTTTATTTTCCAAAATAAAATCTAACCACTCATTTGTCATTGAGATTTTTATATTATGTTAAAGTAAAAGGTAATATTTTAAGATTAATTATTTCCATAACTGTCATGACTACATTTTGCATTAATAGTCAATTCAACTATAAGAATTCTGTGTACTGGCACCTAAATAACTCAAGTACTCACTATTGGGGAACAGAAAAATATGGTTTCCTGCTACAGAAATCATAATGGACACAAAAGGGTTTTAGTATACTTACATATGAAGGCACAAACAACAACATATAGTAATTTTATCCTCAAATTATTTGATGCAGAATTAAATCATTTACTTTGATACTGTCCTTTTGTTCAGAACCAGAATGTATTCATGAGGTTCACCTTCTTTATAGAAAGATTGAATTATTCGGGGTACCTGGGTGGCTCAGTTGTTAAGCATCTGCCTTCATCTCAGGTCATGATCCCGGAGTCCTGGGATGGAGCCCCGCATCGGCCTCCCTGCTCAGCGAGGAGCCTGCTTCTCTTTCTCTCTCTCCCTCTGCTTGTGTTCCCTCTCTAGCTGTGTTTCTCTCTGTCAAATAAATAAATAAAATCTTTTAAAAAAAAGATTGAATTATTTATGAGAATGCAATTTTAAAATTCCATGCCTCCTGGCACACCTGGGTGGCATAGTCAGTTAAGAATCTGACTCTTAAAAAAAAAAAGAAAAAAATAATAAAAAAAAAAAGAATCTGACTCTTGGGGCACCTGGGTGGCTCAGTTGGTTAAGTGACTGCCTTTGGCTCAGGTCATGATCCCGGAGACCCGGGATTGAGTCCCACATCGGGCTCCCTGCTCGGCGGGAAGCCTGCTTCTCCCTCTCTCACTCCCCCTGCTTGTGTTCCCTCTCTGGCTGTATTTCTCTCTGTCAAATGGATAAAATCTTTCAAAAAAAAAAAAAAAAAGGAATCTGACTCTTGATTTTGGTTCAGGTCATGATCTCAGAATCGTTAGATCAAGCCCCATGTCAGGCTCTGCGCTCAGCGTAGTATCTGCTTCAGACTTCCCTTACCTTTACCTCTGTCCTTTTACTCTGCACTTGTGCTCTCTCTCTTTCTCTCCAAAATAAATAAATAACTTTTTAAAAAAAATAAAAATAAAATTTTGTTCCACCTCCAAATGCTTCAATCCACTTCTGCTAGTGACAAATATCTACTGAGAAAGTTGAGCTCCAGAGCATAGCACCTGAAGAAATGATCTGAGTGTTTGTGAGCATTCAAGTGATCCTCCTAAATTATTTAGGTGGAGCAATATAGGAAAATTAGGAGCACTTTATGAGAAAATCTAAGTGTAACCCTGACTACATTAATTTTTGTGGATGGAAAATTAGGTTTGCAACATATAGAGTATCTCTACAAACTGAGAAAGCAGACTGAAAGCTGTGGATCTTACGCCAGATGATAGAAACTGTGGAAAAGAAAGAGAAATGAGAAGGCTGCACTATGTTATAGTAGAAAACATCTTGAGTTTGAGTAAGAAGACTTAAAGATTTAGGTCTGGCACTGCCATCCTATAGCTATGTGACTTTGGTGTAAGGCCCTGAATTAAGGTCTCTTTATAGGAGTCTCTAAATTTAGTAAATCATCTGTAAAATATGTGCATATATATAATGCATATGTGTTGTATAGACACATATACACACACACACACACACACACACACACGATTGAATTTGGATTGCTGGTGTCAGCTCCTGCATATAAAGAGGATGGAAGTTGTCACTGTCATCCTTACAAACAAAAGTTCTCAACAAACTGAAAATCGCTCACTTCTCTTGCATTCATCAGAAAACTAAGGTTTCAGGGCAAACTGCCACACTGAAATCTGGAGGGACAGATCAATCTAGAGAGTCAGTCACCACCTACATATGATCACCAGAAGCCACTGTAATCAAAAACTTGCAGGAATAATTTCATGGTAAGTTTTACGAGGTATTGGAGATTAGGTGAAGTCTAGTTTAGGAGTGAGAAAATCCTGGAAGCTAGAATCTTGGGGAGAGAGAGCAATCACAAACTTCAGTTTATCAGGGTGCCTGCATAGCTCAGTCTGTTATCCTAGGGATCTGGGATCAAGCCCCACATCGGGCTTCCCGCTCAGCAGGGAATCTGCTTCTCCCTTTCCCTCTGCCTCTGCCTTTCTCCCTGACTTTTGCTCTGTCTCTTTCTTCTCTCTCTCTCTCAAATAAATAAATAAAATCTAAACAAACAATCAACAACAAAAAAACTTCAGTTTATCACTATGAAGATCTAAGAAAGATTTTCTGATCGTTCTGGCAGGCGGAGGGGAATAACAGCCACTGCAAAATATTTTCAGAACTTTCTTCATAATAAAAGCCTACTCTCCAGGGAAAAGACCTGTACCAGAGCCTTCTTCCAGAATAGGGAAGAGCATTCCTCTTAACTTGTCCTCTTTGGGTTTGCTGTCTCATGTATATAAGAGGAAAAAATATTCAACAGAATTCAGGCCTTCAAGGATGTAGACTGAAAAGACTACAGCCAGGAAATGATATAGGGACAGGAGGGGAAAAAAAATTATACCACTGGAGAAATACTGAGGTCATAACCCACATATATGGACCCACTGAAACACTGAGATTAATCTGAAAGTTATAAAATGCAAAAAGGGAAAAGAATGAACAAAACAGAACAAAGCATGTAAGAAGTGTGGGATATCATTGAATGTTATAACATATAGGTAATTAGATCTACAGAAGAGAAGAGAAGAAAGAGAAAGGGGAGCTGAAGAAAGACTTGAAGTAATAATGGTTGAGAATTTTCTAAAATGAATGCCAGGCATCAAATGACAAATTGAAGAAACTCAGAAAACAAAAATAAGATTAAGAAAAAATTTTAGTCACATTCTATTCATCCTGAAGAAATTAGAGAAAAAGTCTCAAAAGTAAGGAACATCTTACCTACAGAAGAACAAGGATAAGAATTTCAGTGGACTTCCATCTGAATCATCTGAAGGGAAATGGTATGAGTCTTCTTAGCTGAAATACATACTCTCACAAATCTACATAAGATATGAAAATGTAAATAATGATATATATCAAATAAATAAATTTATACCTGAATACAATGACAATTTAGACACAGTACACCTTATTCAAGCAATGGTAAACCTGATTTTGGAAAATTTTAATGAAGTTTTAAGATGCCAGAAAAATTTAGTCTGAATGATTTTTGATTCTTTGCTTGAAAGTTGGCAATGCAATAGGAACATTAATATATTAATAATGGCATATAGTGTATAGTAGTATAGTTTATAGTAATATATTAATTCACATTAATATGATCAGATTGGATATTCTTTTTGAATTAGAGTTTTTAATAAATGTTTCCCTAAAACACATAAAATTCACAAAACTGTCAGAATGAATTTAATTCTTATTTTTGTACTGTCTGAATAGTGTACTCTAAAAACATAGTCTATATTGACAAAGTAAGTACATTTTGATAAAGACTATAGAAGTAAAATAATCTATTTTAGCAATTTTCAGAGCATTTGAAGGTAAAATAAAAAACATTGGTTTTAAATTACAAAGATCAATAAATTTTATTTATGGTCCAGCTGTTGGAGAAATATATTAACTTAGATATTCTTTTTTATCCTAAATGCCTCAGTAAACTTTCTTAAGAATAGCAAATTCTGCTCTGTCCCTGTAAAATCTACCATTTCAAATTATTCATTTGCCTTTCATTTTCTGGCACCGTGGTGCATAATTTCTTTCTACTTTCCCTTACAATTCTGACAGGCACACCAGGATTCTTGTTCAAGATCAAGAATAAAAGGCTAACAAACACCATTATATTGTCAGAGCCCATACAAAAGAATGCAAAAGCTTGTGAATGATGGAAATGCCAGTGGGATTTTTGTCTATTACCTAGTATTCTCAAGAAGAAGTATCAAATATTATTTGATATTGGTATTGATATTGATATTATATATGTTTTCTCTTTTGGGAGAAAAGTAAACTATGTAAATAAAGTATTAGAAGAGTTTGATCTTCATTAGTAAATTACAGTGGACAATTTTATTTTCAACTACACTGAAGAACTTTAACAATGCTATTGAATGATTAGATTTCTGACTAGATCCTAGGCAATCTTAGAAATGTGCTTTTTCTGCCTGGTAGAGGTGTCTCGACACAAAGTCAAAAAAATATATACTTTACAAACAAAAGGATTTTTAGACAGTACATTAGGCATACAAAACCATACAAAACCATGATATTAATAAAAAATATAGCTATGACAAAATAAGTAGTAATTTTCTTAATCTGAGAGTAGAATACTTTGGTAAAAATGTGCATTTTTCAAAGGTATTGGTTTTATCAAATTACATACCACACTGTGCTGGGTACTGCTATTATCATGGTTTAGAAATGTTTGTTTCTCCACGCCCCATCAAAGCTTGGTATTAACAAATATTTTCATTTTTTATTCTATTATGTGTAAAATAGTATCTTATTTTTTACTTTGCATTTTCCCAAATATTAAAATTAAAATTTTGAGTATTTATTTATATGACTCTTGCTCACTAAGATCTTCTCACATATTTTGCTCATTTTCTATTCTGTCCATTCTTCCTTAATAATTTAGAAATATTAGTTACTAGTTCTTTGTCAAGTATTTGTTGTGATTATTTTCTCCCAGTCTGTGTTTTTTTTAATTAATTTTTGTTGTGTCTTTTATAAAGACATGCAGTAACATAGACAAATTTTTACAAATTTTATTTCATGTTTTATGACATTGAGTCTTATTTAAGTCTTAATTAAGTAAATTTGCTATTTAAGTACTTCACTATTACAAGTTGATGTATTTTCTTCTAAAAATTAAAGCTTAGTTTTTATCATTAAGCTCTTTTGTCCATGAGGGATTTTTTTCATGTTTGCAATGATGTAGGATTTTAACTTTCTTTTTTCCACACAGAAAATCAGTATTCTTGGGGTGCCTGGATGGCTCAGTCATTAAGCATCTGTCTTCGGCTCAGGTCATGACCTGGGATTGAGCCCTGCATTGGCTCCCTGCTCCGTGGGAAGACTGTTTCTCTCTCTCTGACTCCCACTGCTGATGTTCCCTCTCTTGCTGTGTTTCTCTCTGTCAAATAAAGAAATAAAATCTTTAAAAAGAAAAGAAAATCAGTATTCTCTGCTCCATTGAAGAATCTGTCCTTTCTGCTGATCTGCAATGCTTCCCAGTTCACAAAATTAAAGTTCTATTTGTCTGTAGATCTGTCTCTCAGGTTTCATTAATTAAATTGTTCTAGCAAGGCTTTCCCCAATACCAGCCCCTGTAAAGCTTTATAATATACCTTGATGTCTGGAAGTCAAATCATTCCCCAAATGCTGGATATATTTCATTTGTCCATCACTACCACTCTTCATCCTTCCCCAACCTCTTCTATGCAAGGGAGCTTTGCATTTTTTTTTTCCCACTTAACAGACTTATGGGTTAAAATAGTTTTAAGCTAACAAAAAAATTGAGCAGGTTGTACACAGAGAGTTCCCATACATTCTCCTTCCCTGTGCATAGATTTCACCTATTATTAATGTTTTGCATTGGTGTGGTATCTTTTTTATAATTAATGAATTCAGTCAATACATTATTATTAACTGAATTCCATAGTTTGCTTTAAAGGTTCACTGTTTGTGTTATAAAGTTCTATGGGCTTTGACATGCAAATTTTCATATATCCACTTTTACAAGATCATAAATAACAGTTTCATTGTTCTAAATATCTTTTGAGCTTCACCTGTTCATCATTCTCCAGACCCTTGAGCCCATGGCAACCATTGATTTTTACTGTCCCTACAGTTTTCCCTTTTTCACTGTTGGAATCATGTAATAGCTGTTACAGACTGGCTTCTATTATTTAGTAATATGGAATTAAGTAATAGCTGTTACAGACTGGCTTCTATTATTTAGTAATATGGAATTAAGTTTCATCTATTTTTTGTGGTTTTCTATCTCATTTTTTGGTTATTGAATAATACTGCATTGTATGAGTGTAACACAGTATGTTTATTTGGTCACCTATTGAAGGATATTTTTGTTTAGGGCAATTATAAATAAAACTAGGCAATTATACATAAAACTACTCTAAAATTTGGCTTGATGACGTCCCAAAAGTTCATTTTCACTTTTGTTTCCCTTGCCTTTGGAGACATGTCTTGAAAGCAGTTGCTGTGGCCAATGTCAAAGAGGTTACTGCCTTATTCTCCTGTAGGATTTTGATAGATTCCTGTCTTACATTGAGTTCTTTTATCCATTTAGAGTTTATCTTTGTGTCTGGTGTAAGAGAATGGTCCAGTTTCATTCTTCTGTAGATAGCTGTCCAATTTTCTCAGCACCATTTATAGGTAAAAAGCTTCTGCACAGCAAAGGAAACAGTCAACAAGACAAAGTGGCAACCCAAAGAATGGAAGAAAATATTTGCAAATGATACTACAGACAAAGGGCTGATATCCAAGATCTATAAAGAACTTCAGAAACTCAACACCCCAAAAGCAGATAGTGTCAAAAAATGAGCAGAAGACATGAGCAGACACTTCTCCAAAGAAGACCTACAAATGGCTAATAGACACATGAAAAAGTGTTCATCATCACTAGCTATCAGGGAAATGCAAATCAAAACCACACTGAGATACCACCTACACCTGTAAGAACAACAAAAACCGACAAGGCAAGAAACAGCAAATATTATACTTAGTAATGGAAGGTGTGGTCCATATATATACAATGGAATATTACTAAGTGAAATAAGTCAAAGAGAGAAAGCCAATTATCATATGGTTTCCCTTATTTGTGAAACATAAGGAATAGCATGGAACACTTTAAGAGAAGGGAAAAATGAAGGGGGAGAAATCAGAGAGGGAGATGAACCATGAGAGACTGTGGACTATGGGAGACAAACGAAGGGTTGTAGAAGGAAGGGGATTGGAGGGATGGGTGAGCCTGGTGATGGGTATTAAGGAAGGCACAGATTGCATAGAGCATTGGGAGATATACACAAACAGTGAATCATGGAACACTACATCAAAAACTAATGATGTACTGTATGGTGACTACCATAACACAATAAAAAAAATTACAATACTGATAAAAAATAGCTTGACAGCTAAGATATTCATGTGAGAAAACTGCTGTTTTCCCTTTATTAAAAAACCTTAGTAACCAAATTAAATGAGTATTTTCCTTGAAAAAAAATTGTCATGCAGATTTTTGTGCAGATATAGTTGTCAATTCAATTGAATAAATACCTAGCAGAGTAATTTCTGGATCATGCAGTAACATTATGTTTAGCTTTGTAAGAAATTGACACAAAAGGAGAAGGCAGCAAAGGAGAATGGGGAGGAGGAGGAAAAGGGAAGAATGAAACTGCCAAAGTGTTTTTGAAAGCAAACTGTACCATTTTATATTTCTAATGTAATGCAATGTCTGTATTCCTTCAAATATTGAGTATTTTCAGATTTTATAGGGAGTTTGCCTGTTTGTTGAATTTTAGCCATTCTATTAAGTATGTAATTTATGGTATTTTGTTGGTTTTAACATACAATTCTTTAATGACATATAATTTTGAGCATCTTTTCATATGCTTATAAACCATCTGAATATCTTTAAAGAGGTATCTTTTCAGATTCTTGACCATTTTTAATTGTTTTCCTATTGAGGGTCTGAAAAGTTCTGTGTACATTTTGGATACCAATTCTCTAATGGCTCTGTGTTTTACAAATATTTTCTCCTGGTCTGTAGCTTGTTTCTCGTTCTCTTATCAGTGTCTTTCACAAAGCAAAACTTTTTAATTTTAGGTTTTTTTTTTAACTTACCAATGTCTTTTTGTGCAGCTAGTAGTTCTAGTGTTGTATTGAAGAAATCATCACCACACTCAAGGTCACCTCGATTTTTTTCTGTTATTTTCCAGAAGTTTTATGGTTTTGTATTTTACGCTTGGGCCTAGATCTATTTTGAGTAATTTTTTTTTTTTTTTAAGGGTGGAAGATCTAATTCTACCTCCTTTTTTTTTTCACTATACATTCCCACCTTTTCAATTCTTTTTTTAACAATTTTCATAAGGAGGACATTATTAATTCTTTGAAGCTTTAGTATATTTCACCTTTAAAACGATCTGGTTCTGGTGTCTTTGGAGGATGAGTAGTTTATTTTGATTAATAATTAGAATTTTTAGTGCTTAGAGGATTTTAAAGATATCTATTTTTTTCTTAAAGAATTTTGATTATTGGTGTTATTTTAGTAAACACGCCATTGCATAAAAATGTTAAATTTATTGACATAAGCCTTTTCATTATATATATTATGATATATGCTAAATATTTATATTAAATACATATTTAATCTCTATTATATCTTCAGTTATTTCTGTTTTTTTGTTCCATATTTTAATGAATTCTTTTGTTATTGTTTTATTTTCCTGATAAATGTTACTAAAGATTTTTCTATTTTATTATCCTTCTTAAAAAACTAGCTTTGGGCACCTGAGTGGCTCAGTTGGTTGGGCGACTGCCTTTGGCTCAGGTCATGATTCCGGAGACCGGGGATCAAGACCCACATCGGGCTCCCTGCTCCGTGGGAAGCTTGTTTCTCCCTCTCTCACTCCTCCTGCTTGTGTTCCCTCTCTGGCTGTGTTTCTCTCTGTCAAATAAATAAAATCTTTAAAAAAAATATTTTACCAAAGTCAAGTCATAAACATGCTTATTAATACAAAATGTGGGTTGCTGTACAAGACTAAAGGGATGGATTCTTCAAAAAATCAAATAAGGAGAATGGCAGAAAATGCTAGGACTTCTACAGATTGTGAGAAATTGAGGAGATATAAACAATAATAATTCATCAGTATTGACTGAATCCTTAATGGGATAAAACAAATTCATAGCAGATATTTTTGCTACAACTGAGGAAATTTTGCTTGTTACATCATGACTTTGAGTTCATACTAATTTTTAACTGTAATACATTGTGGCTGTGTTGGAAGATGTCCTTGTCTTAGATGATTCATGCTGAAGTAGTTAGAAGTGAAATGTCTTGGTAGTCACAGCATTCATTTAGACAAAGACAGGAAAATGGAGCAGGTAGATGACATATTAGCAATTGGTCGATGTTAGAGATGGGTACACAGGTGTTTGCTTTACTGTTCACTCAACTTTCCTGAGCATTTGAAATTTTCAAAATAAAAGACAAATTTTTAAAAAGTTAAAAGCAGACCTCTAAACTGAAGCATGTTTTTGTCTTTGAAAGCTGATTTCTTATTTAAATGAATTTGACACAGGTCCAAACTAATTATCAAAGCATGAGCCTTTTGAAGGATACCATTAATTGAAATTCAGAGCTCTGATACTAACTATTCAGAGTGAAGTGGCTATATTATGAACAACTTGCTTTTTTCACAGGGTCTGATCCATATTATTTCAAGTGTTTTTCTTTTTTGATTGAAAACATCAAGGTTTTATTTAATTGTATAAATTATGCTCTTGGCTTTTAAAACTCAACAAAATAGATGCAAAAAATTAATTACAATATTGTCAGAATCAACCATTAAACAGCAGGATACAAGCATCATATAAATTAGCATTTTCATCTAATCATGCTAGTGTCATCTGCTAATTTCAAATAGACCCCATACACAGACATTATTTTTCAAAGCACCCTTACACAAACCCTTAATTCATTTTGAGCCCAGTAACAACATTTGGAACCAGTCAAAGTTCTGAAGGAGATGATCCTTACTTCTCAAAAAGAAATTAGGAGAATTATGGTTTATTAACTTTGGATTCAAAGAAGGTGAATGCTATGCAAAATGATGTGTGTGGTTTTTTTTTTTTTTGCCTTAGTTGTTATGACTGTCAATGCTTCCAAAGACTAAGTTATTTCAAATTGCTCAATATAACACTGATTTAGTGAAACCTTGTCAGAAAATATTTTTCTTTCTTCTTATTCCATTTTTACAGGCATTAAATGTTTTTGTTTTACTTAGAAATGTGTGCAGCTATACAAGAGTATTGTGAGAGTAAAGGCTTAATTTTCCTGACAATCTCTCAAGTATTCCTTTCCCTAATATGCTGCCTACAAATAAGGTTCATCACTTTTGGGCATTTACAACATCAATAACTTTATTAGGTGCTCAATAAACATCTGCTATTAAAAATAAATTCTATACATGAAATAGTTTTCTCAATAGACTACACCTCCTCTTTTAATGGGCAAAATTCTTCTTGATTGGTTTATGATTTCCTTGGTATCTCCTTCAATAAGGATATATTGAAAGCCTACTACAGTTTAGATTCTATGTTAGCTTCTGGATTTATAAAAATCCATTAAGGCATGTTCTCTGCCCTTTTGGGGATCTTAAATATAAGAAGGACAAAGACATTTGAAAATAGATCATAAAAAAATGATCTTATAATAGCAATAAAGTAATTATCTGCAAAGATCCATAAGACCAAAATAATTGTTGATGATATGTTCATCTTTATCCCAAATGGTTGATTTCTACACTTACATACAAGAAGAGAAATGATAATTACCAAGGCAAGAGCAGATAAGCCCCTTAAAATTTACAGCTCTTATTAGAGATAAATCAATGTTTGTCATTAAAGATAAATAGTAGATATTAAGGATAGTTGATGAGAAAATAAGAATCCACCCAAAAAATTACAATTCATTAATTTACATTTATCTCAATCTTAGTTCCTATTTTTGTCAAACAGACTATTAAAAGGAATTTATGTTGAAAATTGTGTTTGAGTTCCTTCAATTCTTGCATTTGTTAAAAATTCAACACTTTTTCTATTTTATTTAATACTGCTAGTATTACTATACTAGTAAAGTCAGGTGTGAAGAAGAGATTTCTGATTGTAAAAGTTGCTTAGGACCTGTAAAAACGTCAAGTATTCTCCCCATCATACAGACCTACTTCTGATAGAATGAAAACTGTGACTGCAACTTTGATATGAACTAGATACTTGGAAGTATGTTTAAAGCCTTAGGTTAAAAGAAAATTTGGGGGGCTCAAATCCTGGGTTGTAGGAGAGAGTTCTGTTGTAATTACAAAATTTTATGCATTTGAGGAAAGACTATCTATCACGGTTATTCATGATTCTATGGTACTCAATTTCTGCCATTGCTTCTAATATTTTTTTTTTCTGGTCTTAGAGAATGAGTTGTCTAAACTCATCTGAGGACTATCTTCACCTTTGGAATTCCATTGCCACCCACCACCTCAGAGACCTTAATTCTAGCATGTTAAAATTGCCAGCCAAATACTCATCACAGTCAAATCTCTAGCTCAGAATTTTTTTTTCAAGAAACAAGACCCATGAGTCTATCCTTCCTATTTGACATTTCTAATTTATATCCTATAGTCAGCAAATTCAAATGAACAGTTTGAGCAAGAATTATTAATTCCAAGCAGTAGAAGCTGACTCTAGATCATTTAAATGTCCAGCATAATTTTTGAGAGGGCCAGAAACCCTGAATTGAGACTAAAGAGCCAGGAATAGTTACCTAAACTGTGGTTGCTGAATGCTTGCTCTGCCCATGAGCTAAACACTAAGCAACATTTTTGCACTGAGCAATTGATCTTACAGTTTCTACCCTCCTATAACGACTACTATTAATACTATCAATTACTATTGCTCCAAAGACTGTGCTACTATCAGCAATAGCAGTACTACTACTCAAGAGGGAAGAAAAACAGGGAGAGAGATCAACCCCAGCACTGATTGCTTGTGTCACCAGCTTCAGAATTAAAGCCCATTGCAAGAAATCACTGAAGTAAAGATCATATGCCTGCCTGTATCTGCTCCATTTGAAACTGGGAAAGTTTCTAGTCCGGTGTCCACAGAGAAGTTCATTATCTTCCCTCTTTCTGTTCATCCTATTTTTTAATTCTTTAAATGATATCACCAACCAGTCAACTCACTTAAACTCCAAACTTGAATTTCATCTTTGACTCCTCACTTCTCTATTTGCAATCATTCCTGGTCCTATATATCAATTTTCTTAATGTCTATTTGATCTAGCTTCTTCTTACTGTCTTGATTCAGGTCCTCATAATTTCTTATTTGCATTATTACAACAACTTATTAGCTTATTAACTTCTCTGCCTGCCTTCAGTCATTGCTCTGCGATCCATTTCACAAATAATCAGAATGCTCTTTCTAAAATGAAAAACTCCCCAAGTGTCTCATACATTCTAGCCTTCAAGACAGACTAAAGTAACTAGTATGTCTATATTCAAAGCCATTGCTATCTGGTTCCTTTTTGTCTCCCACGTTACTAACATAGTTCATGCAAATCACTACCACCAACATCACTACCATTATCATCATCATTACCATTAGGACCATATATTAGTTCAAAGGGCGCCTGGGTGGCTCAGTGGGTTAAAGCCTCTGCCTTCAGCTCAGGTCATGGTCTCAGGGTCCTCGGATGCCGGCCCACATCGGGCTCTCTGCTCAGTGGGGAGCCTGCTTCCTCCTCTCTCTGCCTGCCTCTCTGCCTACTTGTGATCTCTCTCTGTCAAATAAATAAATAAAATATTTTTTAAAAAGCCTATGGAAGTGTATATAGCTCCATTACCATTATGGATGTAACCACAGCAAAACAGTGTGAAGCTAGATTTATGTATATTTTCTCTAATGGCAAAATTAAATATAATAACAAAAGGGGGATGGGTAATTATTTGTTTTTGCTTCCACATTTTTAATTTTATTTATTTTTTACTTATTTTTAAAAATTGAGATGTAATTGCCATTTAACATTATATTAGTTTCAGGTATACAACGTAATTATTCAATACTTGTATGCACTGTGAAATGATCACCATATTAACTCTAGTTTCTGAAAGTTAGTGACTGAAGAAGTCTCAAACAATGAATTGGAAAATCTAGAAAAAAAGAATTCTGATTTTCTTTAATGGAGGGGAGTGCTGTATGTTTTCCATTTTATTTGTTTTACTTTTAGTAAGAAATTACCAATAAGAAGCTAAATGATCATGCATCTGGCCTTAAGGAATACAAATTTGAAACTTAAACCTTTGTTATGAAATATAAGGACTCAGGATTGTGAATGGTTTTGTTATATAGAGAACAATTAAGGGTTTGGAGTCAAAAATCTAAAATTTGGAGTTCCAGATTTACCAGTTATCAGGAATCTTAGAACATTACCTTTCTCAGAGCCTCAACTATCAAAAAGTTACATAAAAATGCTTGTCTCAAAGAAGAAGGTAAGATCATGAGAGTATGTGACACAGTGGTAGACCAAGAGTTAGTTTTTCCCTGTTTTCTTTATATGTCCATGCACTAAAATATAATGTGAATATAATCATAACAATGACAATAATAGTAACCAATATTATTGAGCATTTTCTACACGCCATTAGTCTAACACATTTTTTTAAAAGATTTTATTTATCCATTTGAGAAAGAGAGTGAGCAAGAGAAAGCACATGCAGGGTGAAGGGCAGAGGAAGAAGGACACTCCCTGCTGAGCAGGAAGCCCAGTGTGTGACTTGATCCCAGGACTCAGGGATCATGACCAGAGCAGAAGGCAGACACTTAATCTTAATCGACTGAACCACCCAGGGTCCCTAATCTGTTTTCTTATGCATATAATCTAATTTAATCCCCACAACAATATTTTGAAGTCTGAATCAAGAAAAGAACTAATTGTAAAGGATATTTAAAAGTACAAGTTTACATTATTTTCTTATATGTAACTATGAAATGATAAACTAATTTTAGAAAGCTAATTATGTTCAGTAAAATCAATCTCCAGTTCATACATAAATATATTTCCAACTGTAATATGATGGAAATACTCATACACTTTTAAGGTGCTGTTCTCATAAGGTGAGCTGATGTTGATGGCAAATGACTTTCTCCCACTCAGAATCTAAGCCAAAAGGAAAAAATTCATTTGTAGTCTTATTTTGCAGAGATACTTTTTTTTCTTGTAGTCCCTCTCATTGGATGAGGTTTGAAAGATCCTAGCTTTATGTAGTGGTCTTGATTTCAAATCCACTCCTTGTTCAGAATTAATAATCAAGACTATTGATTACTAAAAGAGACCAGCAACCACAGGCTGACATAATTAACAAACCAGGCTTATGATTCTGCTTTTCAAGTTTTCCTTTCCTTTTCTCTATTGTGGTTTTTTTCTTCCCCCCCTTCCTCCTCTCCTCCCTCCCTCCCTCTCCTTCTCACCCTTCCTTCTTCTTTCCTTTCTTTTTTTTTTTCATTTAGAGTTTACTTTGCTATGAGAACAGCAATACAATGAAAAGATATGTATTTGGTTTTATCTACTATTTAGAATAAGGATATCTCATCTGGACTATAGCTGAAAACAGAATAAATATTAGTTTTTTAAAATACATTTTACTGAGACAGAAAAATAGGGAATTAGCAAGAGATAAAACCAGAATTAATATCATTTATTTATTTGCAATGTACTTGTTTTTTTCTAATTTCTTTACTCATTTATAGAATGTCAATATTTTTACAACTATTCCATTGAAAGTAAACACACAGACATACAGAAGAGTCTATATATCAAAAGTTTACAGTTATTAAAAATAGAATAAACTCATCTATGAAAATGTCACCCAAGAAGTAAAACTTACCAAGATCTTGAACATGGTTAAAACATTTAGAAACTGTTTAATTCCCATTCCACGTATATGTGTGTGTGTGTATAGAATTAAATTATTACTATTATTTTATACTATCCTTATGCACTTAGATTCACTAGACATTTATGTCCTCTGCTTTTCATTAAGTCCTATGTCTGACTTCCCATCTGTCATATTTTTCTCTTCTTTAAAAAGCACACTTTATATTACCTTTTGTAAAATTATGATCTGTTGAATTCTTGGTTTTAGTTTGTCTGAAAATATGTCTCATGTTTCTTTTTAAAGGATCTTTTTCTGGGTTTGAAATGCAAAGCTTGCAAGTTATAATCGTTCAATACTTGGAAAATGGCATTGTGTTGTCTTCCGGCATCTGTGAGAAGACAGTCAGTTGTTCATCCTGTGGTTGCTCTTGTGACTGTCACTGGTCCTTCTCTCCTGGCTTTTATAAAAACTTTCATACTTGAGGGCAACTGGGTGGCTCAATGGGTTAAAGCCTTTGCCATCAGCTCAGGTCATGATCTCAGGGTCTTGGGCTTGAGGCCCGCATCGGAGCCTGCTTCCTCCCCTCTCTCTGCCTGCCTCTCTCCCTACTTGTGATGTCTCTCTCTCTGTCAAATAAATAAATAAATAAAATCTTTAAAAAAATTCAACTTTCATACTTGATTTTTAGTAGGTGTACTATAATGTATATAGGTGGAGTTTTCTTTATGTATGTCCCCCTTGGGTTTCACAAGTTTTAGGACACATTCAGCTTCATCAGACATTGCTTCTGCCCCCAATATAGCCTTCTTTTTGCTCCTGGATTTCAATGACAGATATGTTAGATTTTTCATTTATCTTCATTACTTTTATCCTCTCTTCAATATTTTCCATTATTATGTCTGTCCATGTCCTTTGAATGTTTCCTGTCCTGTATTCCAATGCACTAAATCATTTTATTCAGCTCTGTCTAATCTGTCCAACTGGTCTATTTTTTTGAGAAATTAGACTTTTCATTGATTTTCTTTTTTTATTACTTCTAATTCAATGTCTGCATTTTCTCTTGTCTTTTACTTCCTTGAATTTATTCATCATAATTGTTCTGCTGTCCATGTATAATAGCTCCATGATCTGTATCCCCTATGGTACTGCTTCTATATTGTATTCTTTCTCCCTTTTTAAGAGTATTGTCTTACCCTCTCACATTACTCTTAGTTTTTGAGTGCTGAACACTGTACATAAATTCTGTAAAAATATTATTTTCTGTATGATGTCATCTTCCTTTTGCATGAGCCCTGAATTCTAATTTTGGTCCTTATAGCCTTGTGAGCTTTTTGAAAGATTTGTAGTTTCCCAGCTATCTGGAAGTAGTGGCCTCATATGTCCATGCTCTTTTTTTTCTGTTTCATTCTTCTCTTTAAATTTTTACCTACATTTCTTCAACTTCAAATATTATATTATATTATTATTATATTATATATTATTATTTTTCAGTTTCTCTAACCAGCTTCTCTAGGGATGGTTCAATAATTACCTCTTTTGCCATTATCAGAATTTAATTACTTCTAAGTTAAAAGATATAAGTTTACTGAAAATTCAGCATAGAAATGTTCAGGTTGGAGGTCAGGTCATCCGCCCTGGTGAAGGCTGTGCTATGATCTCAATGCTTGTGTCCCAGTATGTGTATGTTGAAATCCTAACCCCCAACATGATAGTGTTAGGAGGTGGACTCTTGAGAGGTGATTAGGTCATGAGGGTGGAGTCTTCATAAATGAGATTAGTGTCTTTCTAAAAGAGACCCAGTGAGATTTCTTGCCCCTTTGCTGTATTAGACTATCGCTGAAAGGGATTATCTGTGGACCACAAAGTGGTCTTTCATTAGACATTGAATGTACTGGCAACTTGATGTTGGATTTCTCAGCCTCCAGAACTGTGAGAATTTCTATTGTTTATATGCTGCCCACTCTATGATGTTTTATTATCGTAGCCTAACAGACTAAGACAGATAGCAAGGAAGCTTTGAAAAGAGAAAAAATGACTTTGGAGAGTTGTGTGACATCCTCTGTAGATAATAAAAAAAGAAAGAAAGAAAAAGCTAGTTAGAAATTGGCTGAAAAACTATATGGACTCATAAATTGTGGTATTTTAGAGAGGATCAGAATTTCATATACCAGATATCTCCCTAATAATTTTCTTTGCCTTAGCAAAGAAATATATGTGATATACTCAATTCAATTCATTGCTTTCTTATATGAATTATCATAAAAAAATGAATAGGGTTTTGAAGAACCCTTGCAGAAGTTCACAATCCAGTGTGTATTTTTGTGTATGTGCTTATCTGTTACACACTTAAGTATGGGGTAGGAAAAACTTACAAAGACTGTATTTAATTTTAATACAAGGTACATTGGGATAAACCTTAAAATGGAACTACAAAGTACAAGTTCATAAGAAGAAAAAAGGAGAATTCAACTGGTACTGAAGGGATATTGTGGATATTCTTAGGAATACTACTTTAATAGTCTGAGTAGTATAGACAACTATGCAAATACTGGGAGTAGGAAGCCCATTCCAGGCACATGTGAAGAGCCTTAGCAAAGTCTTCAAAGAATAATACATGGTGGCTATGTTTCATTGGACTAAAGTGCATCACTAATGATAATTAGGTCAGATTAAGAAGATTTACCAGAAAGCTCTAGCTATTTGAGGATTAAGCCATAATGACATAGAAAATTTCATTCATCAGAAATTCCTATAGACAATTTTCACAATATAATCATTAAAAAAGAAAAACTACACTACACAGAGGACATTCCAGATAGTTCTCTTCATGAGGAAAAATTGGAAGATCAGAAGGTATCACCGGATCCTTGGCTGGTTTTAGAGTAACCAAGTGAATCTGACAATTGGGAGGACATATTTTAAGAACACATAGGTTCTGATGCCAAAAGGCTCACAATAAAAGTATAGACCTATGCCCTACATTTCCCGTTTATGAATTACTTTAAATACTTTCAGCAGTTTTTTCCATTTACCTCCTCTGTATTTGTGTAACTGAATATATAATTAATAATTTTAGATATCTTTTGACTCCGTCTCCTGTGGATGAAATTACCCTCCTATAGATCTACCTTGCTCTCTCATTAATGGATATAGATTTAGGGGCACCTGGGTTAACCCTCTGTCTTCAGCTCAGATTATGATCTTGGGGTCCTGGAATTGAGTCCCATATCAGGCTCCCTGCGGAGCCTGCTTCTCCCTCTGCCTCTGCTGCTCCCCCTGCTTGTGCTCTTTCACTTTGTCAAATAAATAAAATCTTTAAAAAAATGAATATAGTTTTATCTAAATTTTAGTAAGTACTATACTACTAAGAGAATTATCAGTTTTTCATTACAGAATCAAGTAGAGTTTTATGGTTTCCTTTCTTGTACCATTTAATTTTCTGAAGTTAATAGCTCCCTCATTTTCCACTTGCCTGATTTTCTATAGGCTATCCCTAAATTCAACTACCTGGTAAGATTGAGCACACACTGAGCAAACTTGTTTTCTCTGAATATTCATTCTCATCAAATAACTATTATTTCTTCTTTCTTCCTGTTTCAATCTGGATAGCTTACTCTCAAGACACGTTGCATATTTATAATCCTTGGCTTTTTTTATTGTTCTTTTATGTTGCACTGTTTGCTATTTCTTATTATTTTTCTCTTTCTTTGTTTACTTCTTCCCTTATATTAGCACCTTCATAACTAATTGCCTAAATAGAGGAAAGGTGCATATCTGAGTCCTTGAATGTATGCATCTTATTCTAACCTTACAGTTCAGTAATCATTTCATTGGATCTATTTTCTAGGTTGCTATTTAGAATTTTGAGGACTTTATTTAATTCCTGTGTTATGTAACTTTTATTCTTTTTTAAATGAAATGTAAACACATTTTATTTTTATCTGTTTTTCTAGTTTTTAGAAATGATGAAAATGTACTAGTTGTAAAATAAATTAAAATTCACAAATTGGAAAAGAAACATATAAATTCTTACCTTGTGCCAATGATTCTCATTAATATTTTTAATGTCATTCTTTTTCTCATTTTTATATAAATTGTTATTACTTCCTTAAATTTTATAATGTCCACATTAATCTGCATAGTAAAATATGTCTAATCCAATTCACTGGTTACTTGGAGAGCTTTTTAAAATGAAAGTCTCAGCAGTCCTGAATGATGCAGTTGGTTAAGCAACCAGCTCTTAGTTTTGGCTCAGGTCTTAATCTCATGCGTTGTGGGATCAAGCCCCACATCGGGCTCAGCATTCAGCATGCAGTGTCCTTAAGACTCTCTCTCTGCCTCCCTTGAGCCTCCCTCTGCACAAAGAACACACTCTCTTTCTCTAAAATAAATAAATCTTTTTAAAAAATGAAATGAAATGAAAGTCTCCTGTTTCATGCTCTTCATGTAAGGATTTTTTCCATTATTCCAAAAAGGAGAACTTTTTCCTGTAATTTTTTTCCATTATCTTATTCAGGAAATTTTAAACCAGAAAATCTACTTTTCTCTCTCTCTGTGTGTGTCTATAAATCTGTATACATATGTATATGTGTTTGTATCCCTGTTTTTTAATCTTTTCTAATTTCCAGAAGTTATCTTTGATGTTATCTTTTCAGTCTTCTACTGGATGTTTTATTTATGCTATCACAATTTATTTCTTTTTTTTTAACATTTTATTTATTTATTTGACAGAGAGAAGCAAAGCAAGAGAGGGAACACAAGCAGGGGGAGTGAGAGAGGGAGAAGCAGGCTTCCTGCTGAGCAGGGAGCATGACTCAGGGCTCAATTCCAGGACTCCAGGATTATGACCGGAGCAGAAGGCAGATGCTTAATGACTGAGCCACCCAGGTGCCCACAATTTATTTCTACGCCCTATTTGGTCTTTTTTCTCTGATTGTTTCTTCCAATATTATGCTGATAGCAAAAAGTATATTAAAAGTGTTCAACACTATATCCATCAAGGAAATTCAAATTAAAGCAACAATGAAATACTACTACACATCTACTAGAATGGCTAGATTTCAGAACATTGGTACCACCAAATGCTGGTGAGGATGGGGAGCAAAAGAAACTCTCAATTACTAGCAGAAATGCAAAATGGAAGGGCACCTAGGTGACTCATCAGTCATTAAGCATCTGCTTCTGCTCAGGTCATGCTCCCAGGGTACTAGGTTCCAGCCCCACATCAAACTCCCTGCTCAGCGGGAAGCCTCCTTATCCTTCTCCCATCCCTCTGTTTGTGTTTTGTCTGTCGCTGTGTCTCTCTCTGTCAAATACATAAAATCTTAAAAACAAAAACAAAAAAAAGTAGGGTGGGTAGGGGAGGGATGAATAAGCAGCATACAGAGGATTTTAATGCAGTGAAAATACTTGATATAATGTTGTAATGATGGATATATGTCATTATGTATTTATCCAAACTCACACCATGAGTGTTGGACTACAGGCTTTGGAGGATTCTGGTGTTTCATTGTAGATTCATCCTTGGTAACAAATATACAACTCTGGTGGGGCATGTTAATGATGGAGAAAGTTATGCATGTGTGGGGATAGGGGGTGTATGGGAAATCTGTAGACCATCCTTTCAATTTTCTTGTCAACCTAAAACTACTCATAAACAAGTAAAGTTTACAACAAAAAGGAGGGAGGGACTAAAAAGTTGATTGGAGAAATTCATAAAAAAGACATGTCCCCTCACAGATTTAATTTAGAATTAAAAGATGGAGATACCGCGTGTGGGCTCCCCCGTGCGTGTGGGCTCCCCCGAGCGTGTGGGCTCCCCCGTGCGTGTGGGCTCCCCCGAGCGTGTGGGCAGCCCCCGAACTTGAGCGTCCCCCCGTGCGTGTGGGCGCCCCCGTGCGTGTGGGCGCCCCCGTGCGTGTGGGCGCCCCCGAGCGTGTGGGCGCCCCCGTGCGTGTGGGCGCCCCCGAGCGTGTGGGCGCCCCCGTGCGTGTGGGCGCCCCCGTGCGTGTGGTGGTCCCCGCGCGTGTGGGCGCCCCCGAGCGTGTGGGCGCCCC